>WNGS01023971.1:0-12625 GCA_020271785.1 Procambarus virginalis | reverse complement strand
TATATATATATATATATATATATATATCATATATATATATATATATATATATATATTTGATGATCTATCGATTCATATATCTCTGTATCCACCACCCATCTATCAACCCCCAGCTATCCTTATAACAATTCATCTGTGCATAACTCTATCCATGATTATCTATCCCTCTATCCATCAAGACACTCATATATCCATGTATCTCATCATCAAAAATCATTTATCCACCTATCTGCCTATCCACTTTCTGCATACCTATATGTCTATACATTTATCCATCCATCCATTATACATCCATTAATCTATCTACCCCTCCATCTATCCATGTATATATGTATACATCCAACCGTCTATCTATCCGTTTATCAATTCAACACTATATCTATCTATCCATCTATCTATCCATCTATCTAACCATCGAGCTATCTATTTACCCATTTATCTATCAATCCATTCATCTATTCAACCACCAGTCCATCTCTCCATCCTTATATCTATATATCCACCAAATCATCTATCTGTCTCACTCTATCAGTCCAATCATTTATCTATCTGTTCATTTATCTGTCAGTCCATCGATTCATCTAATTATCTATCTATTCATAGATCTATCTATCTTACCCAGCATCTATCTATCCATTTATGAATCCTACTACCTAACTATCTGTTAATTTATCTGACAGTCTGTCCACCTATAGAATTATCCATCTATCCATCCACCTACTCATCTTTGTATCCATATATCTATCGATCTATCCATCTATCTATCTGTTTTTTCATCCATCTATCCATCTACCAATGCATCTGTCTATCCATCTATCCATATTTCCATCCATTTTTCTATTCATCTGCATATCTATGTGCTCCCCCTATCTAACGTTATATCCATCTACTTATTCATATATATCCATCTATCTAACCAACCATTTGACAAGTGTCTATGTGCGTCTGTCTCTGTCAATGTCTCGTCCTCTGTCTTAGTTTTTTGCCTTTCTGTTTGTCTTTATCTATCTGGTTCAGTCACTGTCTATCTGTCTAATGTGTAGTTAGACGCCTCAGAGAGGAGCTCAGTTGTGTGAAATACTAATAAAGAATAGTTACTCTTTACTCTGATAACTGGTTGTCTCTTAGGAAACTTTGAAGCTGCAGAAGAATTGTCAGTTTTATGCTAGTACGGGCAAATTATTGACAATAGAAAATTATGTTAATTTACCCGACATCAGTGAATAATGGTGTATTACTATAAGATTTTTTTGTTTAAAGTTTGTTTTGAAAATATTTAACTTCGTAGCTGGCGGGCAGTGCCAAACCTGGTCTTAGGGCTTCGAATGTAACCCTGACTCGCTGTTTCCTCTGGAATTCTGGCAAATCCGACCACCCTATGTCCGTCCCGTACCACAGACCATTCGCTCTGCCAATTTGGGTAAGACTAGCTCCAATCGCGTGACTGTCAGCTTACAACAGACAAACAGACAGACATGGTGAAGGACCTAACCTGAATTGGTGCATGAGTCATTATTACTAGTACAGGTGAGTTGGATTCTCTTGAAGGACCTACCTGTTGGTAGTGCGGCAGGCGGTTCAATGAATGGTGATCAATAATGAATAATACAACTATAGGAGACTATGGTGGTGGTGAATGACCTACCTGCTGTATTGTGCAGCAGGAGGATTGTCAACACTCTCCTGAAGCAAAACATGATACGAGTTGTTTATCAATCTTTTACTCTACATAAACACTCTACACAGCCTCGGTGTATTCAGAGAAGAGTCCGGCAACAATACATTTTTTCCGTTTATTTTCCTCTCTCGGTATTGTTGATAGACGTCTTTTCTATCTTTATCCCTGATGGAATTATTGTGCTTCTCTCCTCACAACGCTGCGCACCTGTTGTACGTCTTCAACCTTGCAATGTTTCTTAGGATCCTTCATGAATTCTTTACCCCATTTTCACAAATAATTACTAACAAAATGTGGGAGATTTATGGATTTCATTAAACAAATGTTTACTTTTTAAGTTGAAAAAGTTCTATCATACTTGATTTTTCATGGAAACAGTCTTTCTCTCTCTTCACAAACTACCCGAAACATTGATAACATCCAGGAACAAGGTGTTCAGCACAAGATGAACTCAGCGGTTCACATGGGTGACATTTGGAGAGGGGTAGCAATATCCGTGGGCGCCAGCCAGCTCAGTGAGAGACTCAGCACAGGACGGTGAGTACGTCCGCCTCCCACCACACCTGCCCACACACTGAACTCTCCCGCCGTCAAACACCTCGCGATGCGCGTTTTTCCTGGGTCTCGAATAGGGTGAAGCCAGGTCGGTTTGAACACCATATGTTAAGGTACTTTTGTCCGGCTTAATCACTTTCTCTGACATGTACTGCTACGACTCGAGTTGTCTCTCTGAACTTATAATTTAATCGCTCAGAACATTTTTGTTTTCTTTGCCAGACTGAACAAGATTTCATTAACTTGTATCGCCTTTGAACGCAAAGATACGTAACACACACTAATTGATATAACCAAAATTGTCTTAAAAATTAACGAAATAGAACCTATGAATCAGAATGTAGTGTCAGAATGAGGAGTGAGAAGTCGGATTGGAGAATGTAAACAATCGAGCGATCGCTTTGACCTGTACAGGTCCTGAACTATGAATATTACCGAATCACGAGAACTCCCTCCTATCTGTCAATGTTTGCATATGATGCAAAATTAATGAATCATGACAGGCAGATTGAAGAATATTCATAAACGACCTACATTGACTACAGAAGTGTTCCGAGAAATAGGTACTCAAAATTAAGGCCAGTAAGGGTAATGTGATGCAATTGGGGCCAGAAGACCAACAGGATAGAATATAGAATATATAGAATAAAGAAAATGTACTAACATTAAATCCATCACGAATTTTCATCACAGATACAGGAATAAACAGGAAACCGTTAGCGGGCAAACTCTAAACTGTTGAACATCAGAACAGACGCCGTTGCATCGAAGACAAGACAATATTGTACACAACCTTCATGAGAAAATTAATATAGAATGCATTTGCGTTGTAGAGCAACTAGCCCAATTTGAACATAAACTTCAAATGAAAAAGAGATTTGAAACAAGACTCGTTCCCAAGTTATACGGGTTGGGAACTAAGCAAAGGTTGAAGACCTATACCAAATGATAAGAGAAGAGGCCAAAGAGAGGAGATATGTTAACAATTAACAACAAAAGATTCAGAGTAAAGGAAAAAGGTATAGACACAGAGAAGAAATATGTGAGCCACATAGAAGTGATAAAAATCTTATTTTTAGCATAAGTGTTAATGGAAATTTTAAAAATAGACGAAAAATGCGTAGGAGCCAATTACAACCATATTTAAAAGTAGATGTAAAGAATGGTCAAGTATGTACATGGATCGACCAGCACCTGAAAAGGTGGGGCCCAAAAGCTGAAGCATAAAGCATATAACAGTGGGTACAAGTTGGTTGATACACACACACACACACACACACACAAGCGGAAAGACACACACACACACACACACACACACACACACACACACACACACACACACACACACACACACACACACACACACACACACACACAAGCGGAAAGACACACACACACTCACACACACACACACACACACACACACACACACACACACACACACCACACACACACACACGCACACACACACACACACACACACACACACACACACACACACACACACACACACACACACACACACACATACACACACAGCAGCATGTGTGTCCCTATCACACATGATAGGGACACACGATGATGTACCCTCGGCTCCAGCATGGAGTCCCTATCTAGTCAAGCATAAGACTAAACTGGAAAAGGTTCAAAGGTTTGCCACCAGACTAGTACCCGAGCTGAGAGATATGAGCTACGAGGAGCGACTGCAGGAATTAAACCTCACTTCGTTGGAAGACAGAAGAGTTAGGGGGGACATGATCACCACATTCAAGATTCTCAGGGGAATCGACAGGGTTGATAAAGACAGGCTGTTTAACACAAGGGGCACACGCACTAGGGGACACAGGTGGAAACTGAGTGCCCAAATGAGCCACAGAGATATTAGAAAGAACTTTTTTAGTGTCAGAGTGGTTGACAAATGGAATGCATTAGGAAGCGATGTGGTGGAGGCTGACTCCATACACAGTTTCAAGTGTAGATATGATAGAGCCCAATAGGCTCAGGAAACTGTACACCTGTTGATTGACGGTTGAGAGGCGGGACCAAAGAGCCAGAGCTCAACCCCCGAAAGCACAACTAGGTGAGTACAACTAGGTGAGTACACACACACACACACACAAGCGGAAAGTCTCAGAAAGAGCTCAGAAGCAATGGACACAGTGAGGGAGGTAGCCATGCAAGCAGCTACCTCACAGGAAGCAGCAAGGTGCACCACTCAGTTGCTGGAAAGAAAAAGATCATGGTAGTTGTAGACATCAAAGAGCAGGAAGGATCCAATAGGCAGGAATTGAATAGCAAGGATAGAGAGGCAGTACATGTGCTACTGACAGGGGTTACAGATAGAAGGGAAAGCAAACATTGAGAAGGTTTTCAGGTTGGGCTGGTACAAACAGGACAGAATCCGACTGGTAAAGGTGGTGTTTACAAACGAGGCCACCAAAGAGTTTATTTTAGAAAGGAAGAGTCGTCTGCAGTATGTGGAGAGATACAAAAAATTATCCTGCAAAGGGACAGGACGAAGGAGGAGAGAGCCAGGGCAGCAGAGCAAGGATAGTGCAGGGAGAGAGGAGTAAACCAGGAAATCACAGCCCCAATACAACAGTCCCAGAGACAAGAGGGGAACCCACAACCATCATACCATCAACACCAGAGGGAGGGCAACACCACCACCCCCCTCTGCACGAAACCCTCCCTTCCCATCACCTAGACCTGCCCCCACTCAAATGCTCACCCAACCCTCCCTTCCCCCCATCCCATTGTGACCCTGTCAACCTCCTGCATTCCCACCCATGTCCCCCCTCTCACCTTTCCTCCCCCTCCCCCTTCATCTCATACCCTCCCTATCCCTCCTCCCCCCTCACCTAGTATCCTACATGTCCCCCTATCTCCTTAACCACACCCTACCTGTCCCCCCCTTCCCTTAAACAACCAACCCCAAATCCTCTGAGACCCTGCAAACCACCTGACAGATCTTTTCACCCACGGAACAGCTTTGCACATAAGCAGAATGCTCGCTGAGAAGGGGACAAGAAATGAACAGAAGAAAGTAAACTTCAAGGCAATGTGTCACAACATAAATGGGATTACAAATAAACAAGTGAACTCGGAGAATGAGCACTAAAAGAAAACACAGACAGGGTAGCACTCACAGAAACAAAGCTAACGAAATCCATAACAAATGCAGTGTTTCCACAGGACTACTATGTAGCGAGAAAGAGAGAGAAGGAGAGGAGGACGTGGTGTAGCTTTGCTGAAAAGAAAAGGTTGGAGTTTTGAGGAGATGGTAATTCAAAACTGTGAAGGTTCAGTGACTACATATCAGGCACCATAGCAACTGGGGGAGAGAAAATTATAGTAGTAGTCATATATAACCATATATATACCATATATAACGACAGAAGACCCAGACAGGAATATGATAGAAACAACAACAGTGGCCACCATCAATATAATGGAGAGAACAGCTTCTGTTGCTAGCAGGACCGGATCCAGACTACTAATCATGATAGATTTCAACCATGGAAGATAGATTGGGGGAACAGAGACCCACATGGAGGCCCAGACACATGGAGAGCTAGCTGCCTGGATGTGGCAACAAGAACTTTCTAAGTCAACACGTCAAGGGACCGACAAGAATGAGAGGAGAGGATGAACCAGCCATGCTTGATCTGATATTTACCCTAAACGTGTCGGATATAAGGGAAGTAAGTTGGAAGCCCCCCTGGGAATGAGTGCTCATAGTGTATTGCGCTTTGAGTACCTGGATGAGCTAGGAATAATCACCCCCAAAAAAGAACTGGGAAACAAAGGGCTGGCATACTGAAAGGGAAACTATGAGGAGATGAATAATTCCTAAGGGATATACATTGGGACACAGAACTGAGAACCAAGTCCGTACAAGACATGATGACTATGTCACCCAAAAAGTGTCAGGAGGCTGTAAGCAGGTTTGTCCCAGCCCCAAAGGAAAAAACAGAGAAGCAAAGAAGATTCCGTGGTTTAATAGATAATGTATGAAAGCAATGGAGCTGAACAAAAGGGCCTAGAGGAACTTCCGTAATAACAGAACACCAGAAAGTAGGAGAGATATACTCGTTCCTGGTTCTCTTGTAATCTCTCTCTACTTTCTGGTGTTCTGTTATTACGGGAAGTTCCTCTAGGCCCTTTTGTTCAGCTCCATTGCTTTCATACATTATCTATTAAACCACGGAATCTTCTTTTGCTTCTCTGTTTTTTCCTGTGGGGCTGGGACAAACCTGCTTTACAGCCTCCTGACACTTTTGGGTGACATAGATCCATCATGTCTTGTACGGACTTGGTTCTCAGTTCTGTGTCCAATGTATATCCCTTAGGAATTATTCATCTCCTCATAGTTTCCTTTCAGTATGCAGCCCTTTGTTTCCCAGTTCTTTTTTGGGGTGATAATTCCTAGCTCATCCAGGTACTCAAAGCGCAATACACTATGATCACTCATTCCCAGGGGGCTTCCACTTAACTTCCCTTATATCCGACTTATTTAGGGTAAATATCAGAGCAAGCAGGGCTGGTTCATCCTCTCCTCTCATTCTTGTCGGTCCCTTGACGTTTTGACTTAGAAAGTTTCTTGTTGCCACATCCAGCAGCTTAGCTCTCCATGTGTCGGGGCCTCCATGGGGTCGCTGTTCCCCAATCTATCTTCCCATGGTTGAAATCTCTCATGATTAGTAGTCTGGATCCGGTCCTGCTAGCCACAGCAGCTGTTCTCTCTAGTATATTGATGGTGGCCATGTTGTTTCTATCATATTCCTGCTGGGTCTTCTGTCGTTATATATGTTATATATATGGTTATATTGACTACTACTATAATTTTCTCTCCCCCAGTTGCTATGGTGCCTGATATGTATCACTGAAACCTTCACAGTTTTGAATTACCATCTCCTCAAAACTCCAACCTTTTCTTATCAGCAAAGTACCACCTCCTCCTCTCCCTTCTCTCTCTTTTCTCGCTACATAGTAGTCCTGTGGAAACACTGCATGTGTTATGGATTTCATTAGCTTTGTTTCTGTGAGTGCTACCATGTCTGTGTTTTCTTTTAGTGCTCATTCTCCGAAGTTCACTTGTTTTATTAATAATCCCATTTATGTTAGTGACACAGTGCCTTGAAGCTCACTTTCTTTCTGTTCATTTTCTTGTCCCCTTCTCAGCGAGCATTCTGCTTATGTGCAAAGCTGTTCCGTGGGTGAAAAGATCTGTGAGATGGTTTGCAGGGTCTCAGAGGATTTGGGGTGGGGTTGTTAGGGAAGGGGGAATGGTTAGGGTGTGGGTTAAGGAGAGAGGAGGGACATGGAGGATACTAGGTGTGGGGGGAGGGAGGTATAGGGAGGGTATAGAGAGGGGGAGGGGGCGGAAAGGGAGAGGGGGGGGACATGGTGGGAACGCAGGGGGCGACAGGCGCAATGGGAGGGGGGGAAGGGGAGGGTTGGGTGAGCATTTGAGTGGGGGCAGGGTAGGGTGATGGGAAGGGAGGGTTTCTGTGCAGAGGGGGGTGGTGGGGTTAGCCCTCACCATCTGGTGTTGATGGTATGCTGGTGTGGGTTACCCTCTTGTCTCTGGGACTGTTGTATTGGGGCTGTGATTTCCTGGTTTACTCCTCTCTCCCTGCACTTCCTCCTTGCCTCTGCTGCCCTGGCTCTCTCCTCCTTCGTCCTGTCCCTTTGCAGGAATAATTTTGTATCTCTCCACATACTGCAGACGACTCTTCCGTTCTAAAATAACCTCTTTGGTGGCCTCGTTTGTGAACACCACCTTTACCAGTCGGTTTCTGTCCTTGTTGTACACAGCCCAACCTGAAAACCTCTCATGGTTTTGCTTTCCCTTCTATCTGTAACCCCTGTCTAGTAGCACATGTACTGCCTCCTATCCTTGCTATTCCATTCCTGCCTATGGATCCTTCCTGCTCTTTGATGCTACAACTACACTGAGCTTTTCTTTTCCAGCAAGGTGACTGGTGCCCTTGCTGCTTCCGTTGAGTGAGTTAGCTGCTTGCATGGCTACCTCCCTCACTGTGTCCATTGCTTCTGAGGCTCGTTCTGAGACTTTCCGCTTGGTGGTGGTGGTGTGTGTGTACCACCTAGTTGGTACTCACCTAGTGTGTGCTTTCGGGGGGTTTGGCTCTCGGCTCTTTGGTCCCGCCTCTCAACCGTCAATCAACAGGTGTACAGGTTCCTGAGCCTATTGGGCTCTATCATATCTACACTTGAAACTTGTATGGAGTCAGCCTCCACCACATCGCTCCTAATGCACTTCCATTTGTCCACCACTCTGACACTAAAAAAGTTCTTTCTAAGATCTCAAGTGGCTCATTTGGCACTCAGATTGCCACCTGTGTCCCTAGTGCGTGTGCCCTTCGTGTTAAAACAGCCTGTCTTTATCAACCCTGTCGATTCCCCTGAGAATCTTGAATGTGGTGATCATGTCCCCCCTAACTCTTCTGTCTTCCAACGAAGTGAGGTTTAATTCCTGCAGTCGCTCCTCGTTACTCATACTCTCTCAAGCTCCGGGTACTAGTCTGGTGGCAAACCATTTGCAACCTTTTCCAGTTTAGTCTTTATGCTTGACTAGATAGGGACTCATGCTGGAGCCGAGGTACCATCAGTGTGCTCCCCTATCATGTGTGATAGGGACACACATTGCTTGCTGTGTGTGTATGTGTGTGTGTGTGTGTGTGTTTCGTGATGGGTGTTGTGTTGTGTGTGTGTGTGTTGTGTGTGTGTGCTGTGGTGTGTGCTGTGTGTGTTGTGTGTGTGTGTGTGGGTGGGTGTGGGTGTGTGTTGTGTGTGTGTGTGTGAGTGTGGTGGTGTCGTTCCTTCCGCTTGTGTTGTGTGTGTTGTGGTGTTGTGTGTGGGTGTGTGTGGGTGGTGTGGTGTGTGTGTGTGGTGGTGTGTGTTGTCGTGTGTGTGTGTGTGTTCTTTTCCGCTTGTGTGTGTGTGTGTGTGTGTGGTATCAACCAACTTGTACCCACTGTTATATGCTTTATGCTTCAGCTTTTGGGCCCCACCTTTTCAGGTGCTGGTCGATCCATGTACATACTTGACCATTCTTTACATCTACTTTTAAATATGGTTGTAATTGGCTCCTACGCATTTTCGTCTATTTTAAAATTTCCATTAACACTTATGCTAAAAATAAGATTTTATCACTTCTATGTGGCTCACATATTTCTTCTCTGTGGTCTATACCTTTTTCCTTTACTCTGAATCTTTGTTGTTAATTGTTAACATATCTCCTCTCTGTTGGCCTCTTCTCTTATCATTTGGTATAGGTCTTCAACCTTTGCTTAGTTCCCAACCCGTATAACTTGGGAACGAGTCTTGTTTCAAATCTCTTTCATTGGAAGTTATGTTCAAATTGGGCTAGTTGCTCTACAACGCAAATGCATTCTATATATTTTCTCATGAGGTTGTGGTACAATATTGTCTTGTCTTCGATGCAACGGCGTCTGTTCTGATGTTCAACAGTTTAGAGTTTGCCCGCTAACGGTTTCCTGTTTATTCCTGTATCTGTGATGAAAATTCGTGATGGATTTAATGTTAGTACATTGTCTTTATTCTATATATTCTATATTCTATCCTGTTGGTCTTCTGGCCCCAATTGCATCACATTACCCTTACTGGCCTTAATTTTGAGTACCTATTTCTCGGAACACTTCTGTAGTCAATGTAGGTCGTTTATGAATATTCTTCAATCTGCCTGTCATGATTCATTAATTTTGCAGCATATGCAAACATTGACAGATAGGAGGGAGTTCTCGTGATTCGGTAATATTCAATAGTTCAGGACCTGTACAGGTCCAAAGCGATCGCTCGATTGTTTACATTCTCCAATCCGACTTCTCACTCCTCATTCTGACACTACATTCTGATTCATAGGTTCTATTTCGTTAATTGTTAAGACAATTTTGGTTATATCAATTAGTGTTGTTACGTATCTTTGCGTTCAAAGGCGCTACAAGTTAATGAAATCTTGTTCAGTCTGGCAAAGAAACAAAAATGTTCTGAGCGATTAAATTATAAGTTCAGAGAGACAACTCGAGTCGTAGCAGTACATGTCAGAGAAAGTGATTAAGCCGGACAAAAGTACCTTAGCATATGGTGTTCAAACCGACCTGGCTTCACCCTAGTCGAGGACCCAGAAAAACGCGCATCGCGAGGTGTTTGACGGCGGGAGAGTTCAGTGTGTGGCAGGTGTGTGGGAGGCGACGTACTCACCGTCCTGTGCTGAGTCTCTCACTGAGCTGGGCTGGCGCCCACGGATATTGCTACCCCTCTCCAAAATGTCACCCATGTGAACCGCTGAGTTCCTCTTGTGCTGAACACCTTGTTCCTGGATGTTAGCAATGTTTCAGGGTAGTTTGTGAGAGAGAGAAAGGACTGTTTCCATTAAAAATCAAGTATGAATTGAGAACTTTTTCAACTTAAAAAGTAAACATTTGTTTAATGAAATCCATAAATCTCCACATTTTGTTATAATTATTTTGAAATGCCCAATCCGGTAAAGAATTCATGAAGGATCCTAAGAAACAGTGCAAGGTTGAAGACGTACAACAGGTGCGCAGCGTTGTGAGGAGAGAAGCACAATAATTCCATCAGGGATAAAGATAGAAAAGACGTCTATCAACAATACCGAGAGAGGAAAATAAACGGAAAAAATGTATTGTTGCCGGACTCTTCTCTGAATACACCGAGGCTGTGTAGAGTGTTTATGTAGAGTAAAAGATTGATAAACAACTCGTATCATGTTTTGGCTTCAGGAGAGTGTTGACAATCCTCCTGCTGCACAATACAGCAGGTAGGTCATTCACCACCACCATAGTCTCCTATAGTTGTATTATTCATTATTGATCACCATTCATTGAACCGCCTGCCGCACTACCAACAGTAGGTCCTTCAAGAGAATCCAACTCACCTGTACTAGTAATAATGACTCATGCACCAATTCAGGTTAGGTCCTTCACCATGTCTGTCTGTGTTGTCTGTGTAAGCTGACAGTCACGCGATGGAGCTAGTCTTACCCAAATTGGCAGAGCGAATGGTCTGTGGTACGGGACGGACATAGGGTGGTCGGATTTGCCAGAATTCCAGAGGAACACGAGTCAGGGTTACATTCGAAGCCCTAAGACCAGGTTTGGCACTGCCCGCCAGCTACGAAGTTAAATAGTTCAAAACAAACTTTAAACAAAAAAATCTTATAGTAACACTCAATTATTCACTGATGTCGGGTAAATTAACATTAATTTTCTATTGTCAATAATTTGCCCGTACTAGCATAAAACTGACAATTCTTCTGCAGCTTCAAAGTTTCCTAAGAGACAACCAGTTATCAGAGTAAAGAGTAACTATTCTTTTATTAGTATTTCACACAACTGAGCTCCTCTCTGAGGCGTCTAACTACACATTAGACAGATAGACAGTGACTGAACCAGATAGATAAAGACAAACAGAAAGGCAAAAAACTAAGACAGAGGACGAGACATTGACAGAGACAGACGCACATAGACACTTGTCAAATGGTTGGTTAGATAGATGGATATTATAATGAATAAGTAGATGATTAACGTTAGATAGGGGGAGCACATAGATATGCAGATGAATAGAAAAATGGATGGAAATATGGATAGATGGATAGACAGATTCATTGGTAGATGGATAGATGGATGAAAAAACAGATAGATAGATGATAGATCGATAGATATATGCATACAAAGATGAGTAGGTGGATGGATAGATGGATAATTCTATAGGTGGACAGACTGTCAGATAAATTAACAGATAGTTAGGTAGTAGGATTCATAAATGGATAGATAGATGCTGGGTAAGATAGATAGATCTATGAATAGATAGATAATTAGATGAATCGATGGACTGACAGATAAATGAACAGATAGATAAATGATTGGACTGATAGAGTGAGACAGATAGATGATTTGGTGGATATATAGATATAGGATGGAGAATGGACTGGGTGGTGAATATATGAATGGATTGAGATAAAGGGGTAAATAGATGCTCGAGGGTTAGATAGATGGATAGATAGATTGGATACTAGATATAGTTGACTTGAATGATAAACGATAGATCAGACGTTGATGTATACATATATAATGATAGATGGAGGGTAGATAGATTAATGGATGTATAAATGGATGGATAGATAGAAAATGTATAGACATATAGGTATGCAGATAATGGATAGGCAGATAGGTGGATAAATGATTTTTGATGATGAGATACATGGATATATGAGTGTCTTGATGGATAGAGGGATAGATAATCATGATAGAGTTATGCACAGATGAATTGTTATAGAAGGATAGCTGGGGTTGATAGATGGGTGGTTGGATACAGAGATATAGA
>WNGS01023957.1:0-10061 GCA_020271785.1 Procambarus virginalis | reverse complement strand
AAGACCGTCGCTCTATCATCCAGTCCAGTGATTGGACTGGCAATTCAAGATTTGTCAGCAATAACTGAATCTGCCAGTCTTTTGTCCATTTTAAATAACAAAAACATTGTAGTTACTGTATTTGAGTTTTCTGAATTTATCTCTCTCCCTACTTTTCTATCGTCTGCAAATTTATTTGAAGAAAAGTGCTGGAGGTAGAGCTCCTAGACTACAACTGGAAGTGCATGGGGGCAATGCATGAAACCCTGGATAGGCTTCAGTTAGAAGCTTCAGAACCCTAGAGGATTCAATTAAACCCAGGTTGCTTTGCTTTTGACCATTTTGTGGCGTAGTGGTCTAAGGCTTGCGAGTACTCAGAGCATAGGTTCAAATCCTACTCATAGCTCCTATTGATTTTCTCTATAATAGTAATAATATCTCCAGATGATATGAATATAATCTTTGAATAAGCCAAGTATGAACCAAGCGTAATCTCTGGTTGATCTGAGCTTACACCTCAGGTTGTGATTATGTTCATCCCATGCGTGTCTACCAATTATATAACTGCTAATTTTATGGGCCTCGCCTCCACCAGCAGAAGTCCTGAATCACTATGCTTTGAAGTAAATCTTGCCAATCGATATCCACTGGCAAAACGAAAATCTATATGTTTTCCAACCGTTATACCAACTCCCTAAACGAGTATAATGATATCAGTGCTCTACTATGACTGAATAGACAACCATCCATAATTGTAGACCAGCAAAAATAGTGAACGACCTGCACTTTACAAGATTATGAATTATGCTGCACTACAAGTTTCAACTTTTTGACATGTTCCAGAATCAAATTTCGAGCTGGTCTGCAAGACATTAGGTGCATCCTTATAACCTTTTAAAACGTGTGTAATATGCAGCTGAATACATCTTAGCGGTGTGGGCAGCAAATTCGATAAACCTTGTAATATTAACACTACTAATCTGCAGTAATTAGGCTACCATAATCACGTAAAAGTGGAACATGCAAATCGTACCTCTGATTGGAACAAAATAGTTTTCCACTTCTAATAAAATACACGAGATAAAATAAAAACGGCGAATATCAAACCAGAACAGATTCAAGGATTTTTTTTGTTTCCTACGGAAATGACGCGTGTCATAGCTGGTCTCAAAGCCCCGTTGGAAACGTTCCTTTGTCTGAGCGGTGGGTCACAAATGTCCGTAGACTGAGCGCGCGGTGGGTCACAAATGTCCGTAGACTGAGCGCGCGGTGGGTCACAAATGTCAGTACACTGAGCGCGCGGTGGGTCACAAATGTCAGTACACTGAGCGTGCGGTGGGTCACAAATGTCAGTACACTGAGCGCGCGGTGGGTCACAAATGTCAGTACACTGAGCGAGCGGTGGGTTCACGGACACGGTGCGGATGTGGTAATCATTAGGGAGAAGCTCGCGGCCGTGGCACTTCTTGGTGTTCCTGCCGGCCCCCGGTTCATCCCTCATCCGTGATAAGTGAGACATATCTTGTGACGTGTCCTCAGGTGCCTCACTTGTTTACGTTGACAATTCCATTTAGTTTCCTTATAAGGAAGTTGCGAGTAATGGTAATAATTGACGTAGCCACATCCAAATCAATGCTTAAACCCTTAGACTGCGGTTCGTTGATCCACGGGGTAATACGGTTATGTTGGCCAGACCACACACTAGAAGGTGAAGGGACGACGACGTTTCGGTCCGTCCTGGACCATTCTCAAGTCGATTGTCGACTTGAGAATGGAAGGTGAAGGGACGACGACGTTTCGGTCCGTCCTGGACCATTCTCAAGTCGATTGTCGACTTGAGAATGGTCCAGGACGGACCGAAACGTCGTCGTCCCTTCACCTTCTAGTGTGTGGTCTGGTCAACTTACTTTAGCCACGTTATTGTGACTCATCGTCTGCGTAATACAGTTATCATACGATGTCACAATTACTGTCTGAGGTTTACATATATGGTACAAATAAAGATATAATAGCTCTCTGTGGATGTAATGGAGTTTACCCTGACCCATGTGTACTAGGAAGAGCCTGTGGGTGCCACAGTGGTGGCTTACGCATTTCTTTCAATCTGTATTCTCGCTCATATGGTGCCAATTTGTCGACATGTCATCACCCAGAGCCCAACACCATTGTATATTTCGTTCATATCCTTTTCACTATACTCTCTGGTTGTAATGGAGTATACAGGTAAGCCCATCATCAATTGAAACCAATATGTGATTTATCAAGTTATTCAACACACTACTCTTGTAATGAAGAAAAACTGTTCATTATAATTTATTATAAACACCTGATATCAGTGAAACATTGGAGGATAACATGGACAGCCCCAACAGCGTCGGGCACCGGGTGCTGAGAGACGCCACATACTTTACACACCCTTCCACACACCCTTTACACACTCTTTACACACCCCCTTCCACACCCTCCATCCACACCCCCCTTCCACACCGCCCCTTCCACACACCCTCCCACACCCCCCTTCCACACCGCCCCTTCACACACCCCTTCCACACACCCCTTCCACACCCTCCTTCCACACACCCCTTCCACACACCCCTTCCACACCGCCCCTTCCACAGCCAAACTATCTCTGAACACCCACCTCAATCTTGCAGTTTACTTTTTCACCACATCTGTCAAACAATTTCGCTCCTTATTTTAACACTACTCTCTAACTCCCGTTTGTTTATACTTCAGCGACCGTCCTAATGCTACAAACATAATACAGCGATGAAGTTCTACTTGGCTAATACGTAGCGCCTAACCTCGCCTGATGAAGATTAAGCCACTCAAGCAACAACCTCAAGAGCTACAGAAGTTACAGCCACCGCTCCTGTGCCAGGTATAGGTCCACTAACTACGGGCTCACCATAGCCCGTGCTACTTTAGAACTCTGTTGCCAGTAGCGGAATCAACAACAGCATATGTACCGGACAATTTGCGACGTGTTTTAACGCACTGTTGACATTTACTCGTCCGCTCCTGGGAACACTTCCTCCCGGGCCACGCCGCCCTCATTACCATATCCTGGATTTCGTTACACTTTCATTCTTTTTCATAAAATTAATTAAATAATTTTACAGGAATACACAGTGTAATCGCTAGTGTTTTCCACCTCGGATAATGGTATACTGAAATTAGATTTTGAAAACTACATTTTCGTTTGTAAATTAGTCTACAGCCATATTCCACGTTTGTAGGCTAGTCTACAGCCATACTCCACGTTTGTAGACTAGTCTACAGCCATACTCCACATTTGTAGACTAGTCTACAGCCATACTCCACGTTTGTAGACTAGTCTACAGCCATACTCCACGTTTGTAGACTATCTACAGCTATACTCCACGTTTGTAGGCTAGTCTACAGCCATACTCCACGTTTGTAGGCTAGTCTACAGCCATACTCCACGTTTGTAGGCTAGTCTACAGCCATACTCCACGTTTGTAGGCTAGTCTACAGCCATACTCCACGTTTGTATCCTAGTCTACAGCCATACTCCACGTTTGTTGGCTAGTCTACAGCCATACTCCACGTTTGTAGGCTAGTCTACAGCCATACGCCACGTATGTAACCTAGTCTACAGCCATACTCCACGTTTGTAACCTAGTAGCAATAGCCTGAAGCACTAAACGCATCATAATTATCCATATAAACTAAAAACGCAATACATTGATAAACTAAATAAAAAAATGACTAACAGTAGTAATTAACAAATTTCTAACTAATATATACATAAAGTATATAAAACGAGATACAACAAGTACTGAGGAAATCCTCTTTTTTTTTAGTCTAGAGAGCCGTGTGTGTGTGTACTCACCTAGTTGTGCTTGCGGGGGTTGAGCTCTGGCTCTTTGGTCCCGCCTCTCAACCGTCAATCAACAGGTGTACAGTTTCCTGAGCCTATTGGGCTCACACACACACACACACACACGTGTGTGTGTGTGTGTGTGTGTGTGTTTATCACCAAGCTGTGGCAACCTTGCCCAATAAGCTTAACCCAGCCTACCTCACCAAGCTGGGCGTGTCTGCTATTAACATAACTCCACAGTTACTCGCCGCTTACAGAGTAATAATAAATTACAGGAACGCAAGTTGTGACTAATCACATTCTAGGAGGGGCTGCCCGGCGGTGCCCGGGATATAGTCTCTTCTTCCATCCCTTCCTTTCCCATTTCTACCCTCGTCCCCCCTCATTTATCCTTGGGATATGGGATATGAGGACAAGGAGCTACGATATGAGGACAAGGAGCTACGATACGAGGATAAGGGAGCTGGGATACGAGGACAAGGAGCTAGGATATGAGGACAAGGGAGCTGGGATACGAGGACAAGGGAGCTGGGATACGAGGACAAGGGAGCTGGGATACGAGGACAAGGGAGCTGGGATACGAGGACAAGGGAGCTGGGATATAAGAACAGAGGGAAGGAACTGTGCACACGACCCCTTGAACCATCCGCAGCGAACGCCAGCCCTGCAAGATACAAGGCCCATCACTGTTACCGACCAGTCCAAATGGAGGGACATATTAGACCAAATAGTTGCAGCGCTGCTGACCGGCTAAAGAGTAAATAAACACCTGTACCGCAGCTGACCGCTGGCTAACATGTCCCCCCAACTTTATAATCAACACCTGAAGTCAGCAAATTGCAATTTCCTAGCGCAATTTCTAAACCGTTCAGTAAGTGGCTGAACCAAAAAAAAAGCCTAGCAAGCGTCAACTTCCGCGAAGATAATGGACGCCATTTAAGGTTGTTACCTGCATAGCAAATTTTTATGATATAATTTAGTTTTCCCATGCATTGGCCCAGGTGTAATTTCTCGGCAACAGCTCTCCGAAATTTCACGCAATTTTAGCTTGTGGGAAATTCACGATTTTGCCAGAACGCGATGGGAGGCAAGCCTCGCCCCAAGTTGAGTTTCCGCAGCGGCTTGTCGTCACACTGGCAGTCAAAACCCTTCTTGCAGCCAGCCCTGTTACACCTGAACTGCAGCCAGCCCTGTTACACCTGAACTGCCCATTTATAACGTTGTACTGGCTTACGCCCAGTGTGTCTGGTAATTATCAACAACCACTACCACCACCATCAATCCTACACAACCACTATCCCACTCCACACACCTACCAACACAACCACATCACACATCAACTACCACATTACTCACGCCCTCCATCCCCCACCATAACCAGCATCAAACTCATTACTGGACGTATCTACTGTCAACATTGATCAATCCGCTACAATGATCATCCGTTACAAAACCACAAACACCATACGAGGAAATAAGAAAACCCGGGGAGAAAATATCTTAAATTGTTACCTTTCCAACATGGCGGCGGGAGATCTGTTCGCGTTTAGCTCCGAAACCTATGCATGTGGCCAGCAGAAAACGTCGAGCAGAGAGAGAGCGACACAGTGGCTGCCAGGGTCAGGTTTAGTTACCGTTACCTCGGGCAGGCGGCTACAGGTGTGACGAACCACTCAATCCTGAGCACGTGCACACTGCAAGTGAGCAGGAACTGGGTCATAATCTCACACTACACAGTTGAATGTCCAGTCATTAGACCCTTGAGACCTTATAGTGTGAGGTACTTGGACCCCTGCAATCACTTTATTACCTCTCGTGTTCTGGACGATATCCACATAATGCACCCGAAGTTGGCCCAGTTTAGATCCACCAGTGTAACCATCCAATGGACTATATCTGGACCCCGGGTCGAGTCCCGCCTTACTCTTAGTTCAGAAATGTCTCCCAAAAGGGGCTAGGCTCTGCGGCACTAACAGGCAAGGTTACATCCAGTGGAAAGTAACTCCACTGGATGAGGGAGTACCTAAGCAACAAGGCACAAAGAGTCATTGTGATCACATGGGAACTTGGTGTACTTTAGGCTTGCCACGATGGAATTAATTTAAGGTTTCATGAAGTAAAATAAAAAAATCACCCAACAAAAGTAAAGTCAGACGATTACAACGGAACTCAAATACGTGAACAGGAAACTCCCTCCCGTTTTACCCTCCCGCCATCACTCCCCCCCCCCTTCTCCTGCCCCCCCTCCATCACTCCCCCTTCTCCTGCCCCCCCCCTCATCACTCCCCCTTCTCCTGCCCTCCCTCCATCACTCCCCCCTTCTCCTGCCCTCCCTCCAACACTGCCCCCGTCCTCCTTCCCTCCCTCAATCACTCCTCCTTCCCTCCCACCTTCTCACCTACCATGGCCCCCTCCCCCCCCAGCTAATTCCTCTCTCCTTTCCTTACCTCCCCCCCCCCCCCCCCGCCGCTGCCCCTCGGCCCATCAGGGTGGTAATCAGCAGGGTGGCCCATCAGCACTACCCCAACTGTGACTAACTCCCAGCAAGCGCCAGCACCCACAACCCCAGCAACCACCAACAAGCCAGAGGAAGATGATACAACACCAGCAACTACCATTCAGAACCCCAGGAGGGGACCCACACATAAACAACAAAACATACAAGTATCACAGGACCAGGGACTCGCAGTGGCTGTCACTGCTTCCGCACACCCACACAAAATGTTGCACACTCAAACCCAGTCACCCAAGCCACAGTAGAGGCCCAAGGCACAATCAATTTCTTCTCAAGAAAAACAACCCACACGGTTACCAACAAGACCCTACGAGATCAAATAAAATCTCAGCACATAAAATTCCAACACAACATTCCTGGTGTCTCTACGGGTGACATATACGACCATATAATGTCATATACTTTTAACCAAAACCAAAACCCCACAACCATTCACCAGACAAGCAGCGAGGACTTTAACGCAATGCGCAATGGCTATAGACCGAACCCAAACAATCCACTAGGTGGAAGTGACCCATCAGTTTCAACATAGCCATCCAGTCATTAACAATAATTCAACACAATGTTCTATGCTGGACTCCGCACAGAGCATTGGAACTCAGCAACTTGTACAGAGAAATAGACCCTGATATAATACTCATTAATAGCCATGGAAAAAAGAATAGTGAGAAGATCAAGATCTTCAATTACAAAATTTACCAGGTCAACAGAGCTGACCAGGCCAATGATGGAGCGGCAATTGCCGTAAAAAGAAATATTCCACACAAAATTCTAGATAACTTCCAGGAAAACTTCCTGGCAATTGAACTCCAAACCACGAAAGGTATAATCTTCATAGGAACATGCTACCAACCACCAAGACGTCCTTACCTTCCCCTTGCCGACATCATGAAACTTACCAGAAGGAACAGACCTGCCTACTTTCTGGGTGATCTGAACGCCAAGCACAGAACACTGGGACATGGAAGGAACAACCAAGCAGGTGATGCCATCCACAATATGATAAGGAACGGGAATCTAACCCACCTGGGTCCAGACTTCCCAACTTACGTCAGACAAGGCCACAGTGGCAAACCAGACATAATACTGTCAAACAACCACCACTTCCTAAACACCCGCATAGTAAGGGGCCCTGTGAGCACAAGCGACCACCTACCAATAATAATGACGCTGTCAACTAACCCCATTCAGACACCCTCACCACCAAGACTTCAATACACTAAAACTGACTGGGAAGCGTTCACAAGTAGTGCACAAGAAATCAGTGTTACAGATTTTAACGGTAAGGAAACATCATGCATAAACGCCGAGTTAAATACATGGATTAACACCATAGAAAAATGCATGAACGATCACATCCCCGTAGCTCACCATATAACGCTCCCACACCCCCCAGCCACTGAGGCGCTCAGGACACTGCAAACCAGATATAACAACCTTCTACAACTCATAACACAACACGGGTGGACGGATGAGCGCAAGAGACTACAAAGGGAACTACAAGATGAGCTGCAAGATCTATGCAAAACAGAGTACACCAAACATTGGGATGACCTAATAAGCAAGATCCAAGTCGACTACAGAAACCCAGGAAAGTTCTGGAAAAAAGTAAAGACTCTGATGGGAAGCTCTTCTGAGGAAACACCCTACATCATAGACGCCTCAGGAAATAAACTCTATGAGGAGAGAGAACAAGAGCAGGAATTCAGGAAGTTCTGGGAAAAAATATTTAGGATAAACCCGGAAGAAAATATAAATTTTTGCCCAATTAATGAAAGGGAAATTACAGCTCAAGTCGATAACAGAGCTGCAGCACTACTCCCGACGCAAACAATAGACCTTAACAACATACGCGATGACTGCCACCTTATGAAACACATAACCATTGCAGAGGTCCATAAAACAATTATGGGTTTCAAGAACAAGGCGCCGGGAAACAGCAAAATAAATAAGATGGTATTATCCAACCTACCAGTGATTGCACTCCATCAATACACATGTATTTTAAATGCAGCTCTTGCATCTGGACTATTCCCCACATACTTCAAGAATGCCACAATAAGATTAATCCCCAAGCCAGGTAAACCCCCAACCCAAACTGAAAACTACAGGCCAATTTCCCTCCTCGAAGTACCGGGTAAAATATTCGAAAAAATTATCAATCAGAGACTTGTGAAGTTCATGGAAGAGGAAGGGAAGTATAATACCAGGCAGCACGGGTTTAGAAACCGCAGAGGAGCCCATACAGCTATAGCCCTGATCTACGAGCATATAGCCAATGCAGTGTCGAAAAAAGATCAGTGTAATATAGTGCTTAGAGACGTCTCGAAAGCCTTCGACAAAGTGTGGCACACAGGTCTAAAATATAAGATATCTGAACTAGGGCTTCCTGAGAGGTTTACTGCTACTCTCTGCAGCTTTATAGACAATAGAACTGCTAGGCTTAATATCGGCAGCTACTTGGGGGACGTAATAGAACTGAAAAGTGGAGTACCGCAAGGAAGCTGCCTCTCCCCCACTCTATTCAACATATATACAGCGGACCTACCCCAACCCCACCATGGAGAATACATCACATACGCCGATGATGTCACCCAAATAATTTGCCAACCGGGACCATCAAAACCGCTACTAGCCGACAAGACCAAGGCAGCAATTGAACTCATCAACAACTTTGAGAAGCAATGGAAAATTAGCACCAACAAACAAAAGTTTCAGATAATACACATTGCGAAAAGAAACCCGGACCCCATCATCCTGGACAACCATCCGATCCAATATGCGGAGGTAGGCAGAATACTGGGACTAATGATAAATAGAACAGGGATACAAATTCATGTAAGGGACCGACTAAATAAAGCCAAAGTAGCATTAGGAAAACTGAGAAGATTCCGAAGCCTCAGTACTAACATTCAGATCCACCTATATAAGGCTCTAGTTCGGCCGCACTTAGAGTATCCCCCAGTACCACTACACACCATAAAGAAAACTAACATGCAGAAACTGCAAGCAGTGCAAAATAAGGCGCTCAGGAGAGCAGCAAAACACCGTCCACCATATAATCAGACAATCCAGGAGCTCCATGAACTCTTGAATATACAGCCACTAAACATCAGACTGCAGCACCAAGCCATCAGGGTGTGGAACACCATCGAAATGTTAGAGGATCCAATGTTAGAAAGATTACTCCAAGATGAGACGCCCCGCTCCCACAGCTGGTGGCCCAAGAGCCTCGATTCTCTGGTTGATAACCCTGTCCCACAGTATATAATCCCCAGATGAGATATATATGTGTATATAGGAACAGTTCATACAAGTATATATATGAACAACTCGATAAATAATATGTATGAACTATTCGACAAATAATAATAATTAAACAAAGAGCCTTAAACAGAACAACATGTGTGGAAGCATCGGAGTGTGTATATATGAATGCTACTCAGTATTCATCTATAGACATCCATATATGGTGAAACACATGTGAAGAACCTCTCACACACTCACAGCTCCCTGACAAGAGGGAGCCAGCTTAGCTTAGCTGCCAACACCCACACATCGTGTCAGCAAGGCGGACAGCCCGCCTGCTTTCATACCTCTCACTGTACTTCCCACTTCTATACTTCCCTTCACCTATGCCTCTCCTTCCTCTTTACTCCCAAAAAAAAAAAAAAAAAAAAAAAAAAAAAAAAAAAAAAAAAAAAAAAAAAAAAAGGGTGG
>WNGS01023953.1:0-17836 GCA_020271785.1 Procambarus virginalis | reverse complement strand
GGGTGAGTGAGGTGGTGTTGAGGGAGGGCGTGGCAGTGAGTGGCTCGCTGGTGTGTGGCGGTCACTCCTCGTTGCTTTTTGACTCACAAGACCAACTTAGTAGTTCGTTATGGTGAACAAAACATGCAGATACTTATATATAACCTGTGTATATAGTGTAACAACAGCAAAACTATTTGTTTATTGTTTTATGAACATAATAATGAATCACTTATATGCACCACCATAATTTTGAGTACATCGATGGTTCACACATTATAATATAAATATACCACAATTCACTGTATGGAATAATATTACTGCAAAAAAACTAAGAAAAAATCAATCAGAGATATTGAAATAATTAGGAAATAATATATTTGTGGCAACTGCTGTCTGACAGCTCGGGAGGAGTAGACCTCGTCTGGCGAAGGCTCTGCCAACGCCCCTTTTTTGCCACACTTCCCTACCCTACTGCGGCTAAAATATGCTACCTACGATTTTGTTGTTATTTTTTCCGTGATCAGGGAACAAAAATAAACAATTCTATAAGACGAAAGAATTTTTTGGATTTTTTTTTGTTGCGCCTGTGGGTGTGAATTCCATTTGGGCCCCTAGCGGTTTGAGGGTTAAGTGCATATGATATGTACCAATTAATGTCTATGGCAAGGTGTTGGCAAAAGTAGGTTATAATGGAAAAGAAATGTCCAGAATTTTTATGTAGTGGATTCACATAATCCTATGTGAATCCACTACATAAAAAGGATCCAATGTAGTAAGGATCTCATGGAAGTTGTGTCCCCTGAGCACAGGAAAAATAGCAAAAAAATCGTAGGTGACATATTTTGGTCGCAATTGACCGAGGAAATCTGGCAAAAAGTGGGTGTTGACAGAGCGGTCGTCAGGGCCGGTCAGCGTCACCCGCGCTAACAGATGGGAGTTGCCACAAAGATATTATTACCTAATTGTTTCAATGTCTCTGATTGATTTTTCTTAGTTTTTTGCAGTAATATATTCAATGTGTGTATTGTAAATATTTATATAAAAATGAAAATGATGGTGAATAATCGATATACTCAAAAGTATGGTGTGCATATTAGTGATTCAATTATTATGTTCATAAAACAATAAACAAATAGTTTTGCTGCTATTATACTCTATACATAGGTTTATATAAGTATCTGCATATTTTGGTCACCATAACAAACCACTAAGTTGGTATTGAGAGTCGAAAAGCAACGAAGAGTTACCGCCACACAGCAGCCAGCCACTCGCTGCCACTCCCTCAACACACGCACTAAACTTTCTCCCCCAACAATACCATTTGTGGTGTTATTACACTATATACAGACGTGTGTATAAGTATGTATATATTTTGTTCACCACAACTGTACAGCTAAGCTGATATAGTTAGTTCAGGCACTAAGAGTCGTTGCTATACACAGCTGGCGGCTCCCTCACTCATTCAAGGTCACACGCACTAAACTTTCTCCCCCAACAATACGGTTTGCAGTGTTATTACCCTATATACACATATTATATATAAGTATCTACATGTTTTATGCACTGTAACTGTACACCTAAGCTTGTAGTGCACCCAAAGAGCATAGTGGCCACCCTCTAAACAGCTTGACAAATCGTGCAGACGACGTCACGTCAGTCACCCAAATGGCTTCTCCCAACATAATCCTTTTGCTGTTATTACACTAATACACACATTATATAACAGTATTTACATTTGTGTTCACCATAGAGAACCACTTAGCTGGTATGGTGAATGCAAACAATAACAGGTGGCCACACAGTCAGTAAACGATGCTGTCTCCCTCAGTCTCTCAGCATCACTCCTCCCACAGCGCTAATTATTACAACAATCCTGCTATTATCACAACCCTGGTTATTTATATCAGTCAGGGGTCATCTGTAATATTGTCATCACTAAATAATAACAATTATATATTTATTTTGACATTTTTTGGCGATGCTGTGGTCACAAGCTGAACAGCAATGCTGATCGCTCATGCTGCGTGCGCCAGCCTTGGTTGCTCCAACAGTAATGTGCCTATCATACCTGAGAATATTGCCCACGATTTTTTTTTTAAATGGCGTCTGTTTACAAGAGCCCTGAGGAAGCTACTGTGAACCCCGTGTAGCTGCGGGCCATTTGAATCGAGCCTGGCACCCTATGACGTATATATACGCCATGCGCACCGTGGGACATGTTACTCAGGGCGTATATATACGCCATGCGCAGTTTAAGGGTTAAAATCTTCTTTGAGCCCAATATTTGTAAAATTGTGCTCCAAGTTTTTTTAATGTTGCTCTTTATTTGGGTAAATTTATTTCGTAGTATTTAGTTTTGGCTCGTCTAATTATCTTAGATATATAATGTGAACAAGCCTGAATGGTCCCCAGGACTATATGCAACTGAAAACTCACACCCCAGAAGTGACTCGAACCCATACTGCCAGGAGCAACGCAACTGGTATGTACAGGACACCTTAATCCGCTCGACCATCACGACCAGACATAAGGAGATGATAGCCAAAGCTATTTGAACCACCCCCCCCGCCGGCAACTCAGGGCAGGAACCCGCCGGTTCCTGCCCTGAGGAACATTGGTGTTCCTCAGGGCAGCATACTTGGCCCTCTCCTCTTTCTCATTTACATTAATGACTTTCCAAATGCCTCCCAATACCTCAAACCAATTCTATTTGCTGATGACACAACCTTCATTACTCCTGTCTTGACCTCCTTGCTTTAAATGTCACAGTGAATACTGAGCTAAATAAAGTCCATCTCTGGCTAACTGCCAACAAACTCACCCACAACATTGACAAAACTTTCTATATTTTGTCTGGCAATAAATCCTCAAATCAAATAAATCTCAGGATAAACAATACCCAAATTTGTAACAAAGTAGATGGCAAATGCCGTGGCATTCTCATTGACAACAAGTTGAATTTCCAGGGACACATTCTAAATATATCAAAAAAAGTTTAAAAAACTGTTGGCATTCTTTCTAACCATGAAAAGAACAGAACCCATGAGCACCACACCAGAAACAAATGCCTATTTGATATTCCAAGAGTATAACTTAATCAAACTAGAAATGCTCTACAAATCAAGGGACCCAGAATGTGGAATGACCTTCCCAATTATGTTAAAGCCTGTACCTCTCCCAACCAGTTTAACACTTTCGCGCGCGCGGCACTCGGGGAAAAAGAAAGCACATTGTGCGCGCGGCGTTCTGGGCACTCAAGTGTAAAGACAAAAAAGTGTATAAACTTTTCACGCTCCTAACATCAATTCTCGAGCTACGTATTTCATTTTGGTATCAATGTGTTGGCAATAAAATTCTCTACAAGATCATATGCATAAAATGTCACCAAAGCATTTGCTATCCCACCACGAAATACATAAACACGAAGATGACTCGCCGTGACACCCAAACAGGAAGTAAATGTTCATACTTTTTCGTTTGTTGCCAGCTCCACAGTGATCCTACAGCATTGATTTTGATATCACTGAACTCGCAATAAAATTCCCCACCCAGACATATGCCTATCAATGTATAATTATGATACGGGGTGACCCGCACGAGTGTGGGAAGTAGCCGAAGCGTTAGCCGTGATTTCAGCAGCGACGCCACTGTTGTGATGCAGCGCTTTGAAAGTTTATACTTATTTCACTGTCCTGACATTATTTCTGGAGCTACATATTTCATATTTATAGCAATGTGTTCGCAATAGAAAGTTCTATAAGAACATGGGTAGAATTGGTCAACAGAGTGTCAAATAAATTTGCGGCGAATAAAATCTTACGCGTGTTTGTACCCGTGAACGTAAAAAGTTTTTACTTTGTTCATGTTTTTCAAGTTTATACTTGTTTCACACCGTTTTTTTTTTTTTTGTATAGTGTTCGGAATAAAATTCCCTACACAGACATATGCCTATCAAGTACAATTCTTGGGAATTCACAGCTGTAGAGACGGCCAAACACACACAACCGGAACCCGCTCTGGATACTCCAACTCACACCCGCAACACCCGCAACACCCACAAAAAAAGTTTCTGGTGTTTCGTGTATACTTTAGTTTTCGTGCTACAGTTGTCATTTAGGTATCAAAATATTCCTAAGAAAATAGACTACAATACTACAACAACCTAGGACAATTATGTGTACTTACCAAAGGAAAGACGATTGTAGAAAAATAAGTTGAGCGTTTTCTCTCCACTCCACCTCCTTCAGGTACCGATTCCTGAAGTTGCTCAACAGATGTTCGTAGGTGGAGTGAAGCTGGTGCTGGTGGTTACTTCTTGTCCACCCAATACACCCTTTTCCTGTGATAAGTGGTGTAACACGGTATGACACAAAGTGGAACATCGCATGTCTTGCATGCTATACTAGTTTCCTTCCTAATACCCGACTTTGAACACACTTGACACCTGCGACGTTTGGGGAGTTTTACAAGTTCATGCTTCAATTTGTAGTTCAGGCGAGTCTCTGATAAAACAACACGTCCCTGTTGTCTCTGTGTTGGTTGTACACTACAGTCTGAATCGTCGCTCTCACCATTGTCTTCAAACAACAGTGTAGCAGATGAAATATCTTCATCAGATTCATGGTCGGCTTCAGCACGAGGTGTAGACGTGAAGAGAGGGCGCCTCACACCCGACGGGCCAGGTGTTGACGGGTTAGCAGCAGGATACACAGGACCAGTGTCATCATTTATGTCTGGAGCATGAACTAAATGAGGAGATGGTGTTGTTGTTGCAGGCCACTCTTCCTTGTCAAATTTCAATAAAGCCCAAATAGCAACCTCATGAAACTGGAGCAGAGTTAGTTTCTTTCGGTCATCTGTGTTGGCCTTGTACAATGCATAAGCGTTTTGCAAAGCCATTTGCAGGAAATAAAAGGTTATTTTCTTTGTCCACTTGTGACATTTCCTGGCGAAATGGTAATACTTTACCATTTGATCAAAGTGGTCAACACCCTTCATGAACTTATTGTAGTCAATAATTGCCTTTGGTTTGTTCACCACAACCTGCTGTAGTCCTGTTGTTCCATCTGGCCTACGAACTCGTTTGCGTTTTTGAACTCTATTTGTGTCTGCATTGTGGAGGTTGGTAATCATAGAGACAACTCGCTTGTCTTTCCACAGCAGAATGAAGGTGTTGTCCTTGCGGCGGTAGACTGTGGTATCCACATCAATCTTAGTCTTCGCTATATGTTGCAGGTCTTTTGGGGCGCCACGTACGAGTCTAATTGTTCCACACGTGTAGACCCCCACTTCTCGCAACTTCTCTGTAAGGGTAACCGAGTTGTAAAAGTTATCCATATAGAGGTGGTGCCCTTTGTTCAATAATGGCCGCATCAAACCAGTAACTGTTTCCAGGATGGTTTTACCAATGCCACAGTAAACCTCAAATCCATAAATGTAGCCAGATGTTGATTCGGCTAGCATATATAATTTTACGCCATATTTGTCTGGTTTGTTTGGATTGTACACTTTGAACGACAGCCGGCCTCGCCATGCCATTGTGCCTTCATCCAAACATAACTCTTTCACTGGGTTATACACTTCTTGAAAACGGTGTTTCAGGTAGTCCATCACTGGTCTCACTTTGATCAATTTGTCTGTATTGTTCACTGGCACCGCATTGTTGTTGAACGTATGAAAAAACTGGCCTATGTGTTGAAACCGTCTGCTCGTCATAAACATGTTGAAGAATCTTGCATGCCATGGTTTATTTGTCTGCCAATACATGCGCATAGTTGGGAGCCTGTTTATTCCCATCAACATACACAGTCCTAAGTATCTTGCCATTTCTTTCAACTTCACCGGTTTCCATATATCATCGACATTTTCATTAGCCAGGCCGAATATCTGTAAGGCGTACAGATTTGTTTCATATGCCAAGAAATGAATCAACGCACGAGTAATAAACAACTGAATATATCCCAGTGCATTCGTGGGTTTGGTAATCCTTAGCCCTGGGGTTCCAGTAAAATCATCGAACAATGGTGGAATATTGTCCTCAAGCCACACAACACTGGCCCCAGGCTGGCGAGTACGTACCGGACGTGTACGCTTGCGAGGAGGCTGGGGTGCCTCATCTACCTCACTCGGTTCATCCTCACCTGATAATTCATAGCTTGAATCACTCCCACTATCAACAAATGGGGTTATTTTCAAACCACGAGTAGGAGGTCGTTTCCTTAGCTGGATTTTAGGCATGCACGCACCACGTGTGCGCCTTGTGGTGAGAGGCGGCGGTGCTGGTGCCCCCCCTCCTCCTCCTCCTCCTCCTCTGTTAGGCCTTCAGTGTCCTCCTCCGTCGATTCAGCCCCATGGGCTCCAGGCCCCCCAAATTCACATTCTTCTTCTAAATCCTCACCTTCTGCCTCACTTCCATCCAAATCCACTTGATCAAAGGCATCCAAGAGATTGGGAATCTTGGTGGGAGTGAGCCTCAATCCAGAGAACCTCCTATAGATGTCGGTAGTCTTGTCTTTTCCAGATGAATCAGAGGCTCCTGTAGCCGAAACACCACTTGGGCCTGGTGCTGGATCCATTATTGATGAATGTAGTTGGTTACAAACACACAGAAACGGGTAAAAATCCTTGAAACCATGCGAGTTTGGCGCGCGAGGGGAGAGAGATGCGATCGTTCCACGTGACAACAAAATGGGCCTGTCACGTGACCCAGTAGGCCGAAATGACATTCGGCCTACCCGAAAGAACGGGAATTTCATGGCGCATTCCAAGTAAATCGGATTTAAGCTGGATTTTTTACAATTATTTTAATACGGACCGTAAATGTACGACGCGACCGCACAACCGATAGAAATATAGCCGTCGTATATGTACGGGGTGGGCGCGCGAAAGTGTTAAGATAAAAACTAAGTACAGTGGTACCTTGAGTAACGAATTTAATCCGTTCCATGTTCGTCATGTGAAACGGACGTCATACAAAACGAGTGTTCACCATGTAACCAGTGTGATGCACTGTGCTTATTGTGAAATTCCCCCAGTGTGCATGACATCAAATGTTCCCCAAAATATAATTTTTCTTTGTAAAATGATAAATTACCTACCCTGAACATGTCTATGTAAAAAATAATTACCAAATTCCACTTACTTTGGCTGTGAGGGCGTGGACAAGGTGCGCTGTGACGTCATCAGGGGCTGGTCGCCCGTGTGTGAAGCTCCCAGACACGGTCGTGCAGGCCATTCAAGCACCGCGTGTTGCCACAAATATATTTTCAAATATTTTTTCTATGTATTTCGAATGCGGTTTTCTTTTTTTCTTTTATCGTATATGATGCATATTTGTGACCTTTATAATATGTATACAGTAGAAAGTTCATAATTTTCCATGGAACTGTGATACATGTGTCAGTAATGTGTCCACAATAAATGTTTATTGTCACAATATTACGTGGTAAAAATTCACTAAAATTACAATATGTACAGTTTCACATACTATTTACACAGTAACACACTGTATTACACACTCAGTACTTTGGAGGTGCGTAATAGTCAACGAAGTAGTCCATGGTACACAGCGCGACTTTGCTCTCGTTGCACCAGCTACAGATAGATTTTCGTTTCCTGTTTCATCGTTCTGTGTGCTTGCAATAACGCACTCGCGTGCACCCTTGGCTTAGTACTTGTAGGTGGTATGTAGCCAAGCTTGTAAAGCATAAGGTAGTATTGAAACGATTATAGGAAAAGCTCAATTTGTAAGGTAGTCTTGAAAAGATCGCTTTGTAAGGTCCCACACAGGAAGAGATTCAGCTAGCCTCAAAGATTGTCCATCAGTCAGGAAGAGATTCAGCTAGCCTCAAAGAGTGTCCATCAGTCAGAAAGAGATTCAGGTATTCTTGAAAATATCTATGGACAACACCACCATGGAAGCCGCTAACACTGTTCATCTATGCTACTTGTATCAGATGCATCATCACTGAATGCAGAAAACAATTCATCTATGTATCATCTATATAAATTGGAGATGGCAAGGGTGGGGCTCAGAGCTACAACTGGATACGCTCGCTGTATCCTCCTCATAGGTGCTGTATCACTGGCATCCGACCGTTGTGTTAAGCCCTTATTGCGCCTAGCTTCACCAATGTTATGACCCTTATGTTCTTCAAATAATAAGGTCTGAATTGCACCGACTGAGCGCAGTCTTTCAACACCGTGTCGGACAGGTGTTTGAGAGCCAGAGGCACGTGTGCCACAAATGGTTGCTCACGCAGTACTAACCCAGCCAGCAGCCCTAGTCTTTCATATTCGTTATAGCAAAAGGTTCGTTCAGTGTTTGTTGGGTAGGCTGCTCCATTATGACAATCTTTCTTTGTTTCAAATGTGTTCCATTTGTTTTGTATTTGTCACTTCCGTCTCAATAATGGAGCAGCCTACCCGACAAACACTGAACGAACCTTTATGGCATTTGTCCATTTTTCAAATTGTTTCAACAGTTCTTTTATTTTTCGTTTTTTTTATTTAAGAAACATGGAGCAGCCGACCTGTAGACCACCGAACAAACCTTTTTGACATTTGTACTGGTTTTCGAAATTCTTCATTTTTTTATTATTTACGTTTTTTGTATGTAAGAAACGTGGAGCAGCCTACCTGCCGACCACCGAACGAACCTTTCGACAATAAGACAAATGAAAAATAAATATTGAACACATTTGAAGAAATGAAAATGTCATAATGGTTTATTGAGTGTATATGTAAGGTAGGCTGCGTCATTATTGAGACGTAAATGACAAATACAAAACAAATGGAACACATTTGAAACAAAGAAAGATAGTTATAATGGAGCAGCCTACCTGCCGAACACCGAACGAACCTTTTTGACATTTGTTGTATATCAGACATTTCATTTCTTTTTTTTTACAAAAACGTCAATGCTTTGTAACATCTCAGCAGTCACCCCTTTATATCCCAGCATCATTAGCATCTTTAAACAAGAACAACATAATTTATGTGCATCGTCGGAGGCGTCTAAGAATGTGCAAGAAGCAGCGCGACCCCACCATGTGGTGTTGACGTTACTCAAACCAGCATTCGTCATACGGGACGATTTGACGCCGATCAGGCCGTTCGTTACCCAAAATGTTCGTCTTTTGGGGCGATCGTTATGCGAGGTACCACTGTACTACCTAATTAACTCCTTGTAACCTACCTTACCCCTAAATGTCTACCCATGTCTACTATTTAAACAATGCTGTTTGTTGACCAAATTGTATATTTGCTATTTTCTGCCATGTTCCTCCCCCCTTTTTTTATTTTTTATTTTTTATTTTTCAACACAATTTATACTTTAATCTCAATTAGTATTAAGTTTTAGTTTTAGTGTTTTTCCTGCCCGAAACACTTTGCGTAATAGTGGCTTTCGGCATTGTATGTACTAACTCTATCTATAAATCCATCAATGTTTGTATCTCACCTTATATGTATGTACTTTACCTGAATAAACATTTTATTTGATTTGATTTGTTATCTGCATGTGTGTGGTGTGTGTGTATGGAAATGAGTTATTAAACAAAATATTTGTACATAATAAAAGTGGAGGGGACATGAACAGGTGCAATTGACAAGGCAGTATAAGTGTTGTGTATACACATACAGATGCAAGTGTAATGGGCATGCATCAGAGTGTGTGACATCGACGGGTGAGGATGGGGAGGCCCAGCTGGTGTGTCGCTGTGAGCACAACACTGCTGGCATAGACTGCAATGAGTGTCTGCCCTTCTACAACGATGTCCCCTGGCACCATGCCACCTCCCTCAACGCCCACGAGTGTAGACGTAAGTACCACATACAAATCTTCACTATTATTGTGGTATTTCAGGCAAGGATTGGCGGGCTACCATCATGAGGTCCTTCTCTTCATCAGCCAGTAGCATGGAGTGTTATCAGTAGAACACCTGTGATGCTTATTGTTGTCTGCCACTAAGAAATGTTGTTTGACTTTGTTCACTATTGAATAGAATTTGCCAAACCTCCTAACTGTTTGGTAGTTCCTGTGGTGTAATGGTTAAGATGCTCGCCGTGCTTTTTTGCAAGCTCTTTGTCCTGGGTTTGTTTCCTGGCTGGGGAGAATTTACTGGGCGCAAATCCTTAACTGTAGCCTCTGTTTAACTCAACAGTAAAATGGGTACTTGGTTGTTAAACGATTTTTGCGGGGTCGTATTCCAGGGACCATAGGATTAAGGACTTGCCCAAAACACTATGCGTACTAGTGGCTGTACAAAAATGTAAGAACTCTTGTACAGGTATATATAAATAAAAAATAAATGAAGGTCATGTGTTCCATTTTGTTAGCACACAATTGCATCTGTAACGTACGATTATGTTACGTTGTTGGGTAGATTAGATACAGTGTTTACTGGGTTTTATATTTATTTACTGGTCTTGATTACAGTAGTCAGTTGGTAGCATTGTTGTAGACATTCAGACGGAGCTTGGAGCAGAGCAAAGAGCTGAGTCAGGCCGGAGTCGCGGAGCTCTATGTAGGAGAGCATGGCGGCTCAATAAGGACTCGTGAGTGTCTAATTCGATGAGGAGCGAGAGTTTTATAGCTCGATGCAGTCATTGTCTGCTGTCTGCTCTATGTCGAAGCTGTAGTGTCTTTAGGTCGATTAGAACTGTACACGCCGAGTGCTACATTCTTGGGGTTGAAGAGATGNGCGTGGTTCCCGGTCACGCGGCCGACCTGCCTCATTTACTACAGCGCCCGCTTAGTGACGATAGCGCCTATAAGAAATTCACTTTTGTGGTGATTTTTTGCATTTTGAACATTAAAGTAAATTATTATATACCGCCCCATGAGTCCCAGGAAAGTCAGTGGTAAGGCTCAACATATGAGATCTCATGTAAGAATGACCATAGAGCAGAAACAAGAGATCATTCGTAAATATGAAGATGGTTTGCGGGTAGGTGAACTGGCTAGGCAGTACAACAAATCTCAGTCAACGATATCCACTATACTGGCTAAGAAAAAGGACATTATGAGTGCTAAAGTGGCAAAAGGCATATCAATAATCAGGAAACATAGAACACAAACACTTGAGGATGTTGAATAGTTATTATTAATTTGGATACACAACAAGGAGTTAGCGGGTGATAGCGTTTCGGAGGCCATCATTTGTGAAAAGGCAAGAAAGTTGCATGAAGACCTTTTAAAGAAACCCCTGGAACGAGTGATGCAGAAGTGAAAGAGTTTAAAGCGAGCAGGGGATGGTTTGAGAAATTTAGAAAAAGAAGTGGAATTCATAGTGTTGTGAGGCATGGGAGGCTGCCAGCGCAGACAAACCAGCTGCTGAAAGATTCATTGGCGAATTTAAAGATTTTGTGCAGAGTGAGGCATACCTACCACAACAAGTGTTTAATTGTGACGAGACAGGGCTTTTCTGGAAAAGATTGCCAAAGGAAACATACATTACCAAGGAGGAGAAGTCATTGCCTGGACACAAGCCTATGAAAGATCGGTTTACTCTTGTGTTGTGTGATAATGCAAGTGGCGATTTGACAGCTGAGGAAATTTCTTCAGGGGAGGATGTGCCAGTAGAGAATGTTTCTTCCTCAAAAATTAAGAAAATGTGTGCAATATGGGAAGAATTGCAAACCTTTGCTGAAACGACTCGCCCAAATCAAGCTGCAGTAGGTCGTTGCCTTACCATATTCAATGACACTGTGATGCATCATTACCGACTAATGTTATAAAAGAAGGGAAAACAAATGTCTCTTGACAAATTTGTAGCGAGACAAACAAGCACTGAACCACAACCAGGTCCTAGTGGTATTCAGGCAAAACGTAGGAGAGAGAGAGTACCCCAGAGAAAACATCACTGCCTGATGTGATAATGGAAGGGGACTCCCCCTTCCAAACATGTAACAACTCTTCTCCTCCCCCCTCATCACCATCTTACATACGCCATCAAGAGCCCTCCATAAAGGTAAGTGAAACTTTGGTACTGTATTGTAGTTAGAAAAAAATGTATTCAGTATAAAATGTATTTGTATGTTAATATTTTGGAGGGCAGGGAACGGATTAAACTCCTTTATTTCTTATGGGAAAATTCGCTTCGACATACGATATTTCGACTTACGATCCGCCTCTGGGAACGGATTTGCATCGTAAGTCGAGGCCCCATTGTACTCTTTTTACTGTCCTGACACTATTTGTAGGCCTACGTATTTAAATTTGGTATCACTGTGTTCGCAATAGAATTGTCTATAAGAACATACATATAAAATGTTGCCAAAGCATAAGGAATATCAACACAAAATAAAAATATTGACATCACTTACCGAGAGCGCCAAACAGCAACAAAATGTTTCCACTCTCTTAATGATTGCGAAGGCCACATTTATCCTACATCATTGATTATGGTATCATTGGAACCGCAATAAAATTCTCTATACGGACATATGCATATAAATATAGAATCAATGTCGCAACCAACCCACAAGACGGTTGGAAGTGGCTGAAGTGTTACCCGCGGCGGCATATCGGCGCCATACAATTGTTATACCAAGATGATTCACTGACATGCCGTTTTCTTTAATAAGCTCTTCGGTTATTAGAAAAAACGTAAATTTCATGGCGAACATTTCTAAACTATCCCCAACAAAATCGGATAGAAAATGGAATTTATACAAATATTTTATCGTTGGACTCGAGGGTGCGGGGGCAGGGCATAATGGGGAGAAATAGATTGGACTATAACGCTGGTCCACGGGGCACGAAAGTGTTAATTATAGACCTGTATAATTGACAAGTGTAATAGTCAAAATATTGGAAAAAATAATTAAAACTAAATGGGTAGAACACCTGGAGGAAAACGATATAATATCAGACAAACAGTATGGTTTTCGATCTTGAAGATCCTGTGTAATGAACTTGCTCAGTTTTTATGATCAAGCCACAGAGATTTTACAGGAAAGAGATGGTTGGGTTGACTGCATCTATCTAGACCTAAAAAAGGCTTTCAACAGAGTTCCCCATAAGAGGTTGTTCTGGAAACTGGAACATATTGGAGGAGTGACAGGTAAGCTACTAACATGGATGAAAAATTTCCTGACAGAAAAATGAGGGCCGTAATCAGAGGCAAGGTATCGGAGTGGAGGAACGTTACAAGTGGAGTACCACAGGGTTCAGTTCTTGCCCGGTAATGTTCATTGTCTTCATAAACGATCTACCAGTGGGAATACAGAATTACATGCATGTTTGCTGATGATGCTAAGATAATAGGGAAGATAAGAAACCTAGATGATTGTCATGCCCTTCAAGAAGACCGGGATAAAATAAGTGTATGGAGCAACACTTGGCAAATGGAATTTAATGTGAATAAATGCCATGTTATGGAATGTGGAATTGGAGAACAAAGACCCCACACAACCTATAAATTATGTGAGAAATCTTTAAAGAATTCTGCCAAAGAAAGGGATCTAGGGGTTCTTGAGGTTATCTTGAGATGATTTCGGGGCTTTTTAGTGTCCCCGCGGCCCGGTCCTCGACCAGGCCTCCAGCCCTTGGAAGCAGCCCGTGACAGCTGACTAACACCCAGGTACCTATTTTACTGCTAGGTAACAGGGGCATAGGGTGAAAGAAACTCTGCCCATTGTTTCTCGCCGGCGCCCGGGATCGAACCCGGGACCACAGGATCACAAGTCCAGTGTGCTGTCCGCTCGGCCGACCGGCTCCCCTCTATCTAGAACCGGGGTGGTTCTAGATAGAAAACTGTCACCTGAGGACCACATTAAGAACATTGTGCGAGGAGCCTATGCTACACTTTCTAACCTCAGAATTGCTTTTAAATACATTGATGGAGAAATACTAAAGAAATTGTTCACGACTTTTATTAGACCAAAGGTGGAATAAACAGCGGTTCTATGGTGCCCATATCTTAAGAAGAACATCAACAAACTGGAAAAGGTGCAATGACATGCCACTAAGTGGCTCCCAGAACTGAAGGACAAGAGCTACGAGGAGAGGTTAGAGGCATTAAATACGCAAAAACTAGAAGATAGAAGAAAAAGAGGCGATATGATCACTACGTTCAAATTAGTAACAAGAATCCATAAAATTGATAGGGAAGAATTCCTGAGACCCGGAACTTCAAGAACAAGAGGTCATAGATTTAAACTAACGAAACAAAGCTGCCAGAGAAATATACGAAAATTCACTTTTGTAAACAGAGTGGTAGACGGTTGGAACAAGTTAAGTGAGAAGGTGGTGGAGGCCAAAACCGTCGGTAATTTCAAAGCACTGTATGACAAAGAGTGCTGGGGAGACAGGACACCACGAGCGTAGCTCTCATCCTGTAACTACACTTAGGTAATTACACTTAGGTTATTACTATGACATGACCTTAGATGCCATGGAAGACAAACAAAATGCTGATGTAATTTGTACAGATTTTGCAAAAGCCTTTGACAAATGAGTCTATGGTATTATTGCACACAAAATACATTCAAAAGGAATACTGGAAAAAATACGCATATTGATGTACAATTTTCCTGACTAACAGAACCCAATGGGTAATAGTCAACAAAATAAAATTCGGTCCATCAACCGTGAAGAGCTCAGTCCCTCAGGGCACTGTGCTTGCTCCAGTATTTTTTCTCAACCTCATATCGGACATAGACAAGGACCCAACCTATAGTTCTGTATCTTAATTTCATTGCAGATGACACTAGGATTTTTATGAGAGTAGAAAACATAGAGGACACTGCAAACCTCCAATCAGATATTAATCAAGTCTTTCTATGGGCTACAGAAATTAATATAGTGTTTAACAAAGATAAGTTCCAGCTCATGTGCTTCAGTAAAAATGAAAATATAAAAATGAAAACAACATACAAAACGCAGTCAAATCCTAACATAGAATGAAAAGGCAATGTAAAGAATTTGGGTGTACTCATGTCGGAAGTTTATTCACAATAAAGTAGCCGTTACAACTGCAAGAAAAATGATAAGTTGGATATCAAGAACCTTTCACAATAGAGATGCTATGCCGATGCTGATACTTTTCAAGATGCTCTCTAGAGTGGAATACTGTTGCACAATGACAGCCCCTTTCAAAGCTGGAGAAATTGCTGACCTGGAAACCGTGCAGAGATCCTTTACTGCTGGAATCCACTCAGTAAAACATCTAAACTATTGGGACCGACTAAAATGCTTAAATTTGTATTCTCTTGAGCACAAGCAGGAGAGATATATAATAATTTACATGTGGAAAATAGTAGAGGAGCTTGTCCCAAACCTGCACACAGAAATAACACCACTGAGACCAGAAGGCATGGCAGGATGTGCAGAATACCCCTGTTGAAGAGCAGAGGTGCGATAGGTACTCTGAGAGAGAACTCTATTAACATCAGTGGCCTGAGACTGTTCAACACGCTTCCACTACACATAAGGTGCATAACTGGCCGACCCCTTGCATTGTTGAAGAGAGAACTTGATAAACACCTCCAAAGGATACGTGATCAACCAGGCTGCGACCAGCCGCATCCAACAGCCTGGTTAACCAGTCCAACAATAAGAAGGCCTCGTCGAGGACCGGGCTGTGGGAATGCTAGGCCCTGAAACCACCTCAAGGTAACTTAAATGTAAGGTAGCACCTACTAGTTTGCAGGTGCTGCTGAGATAATGCTGTTGACTTGTATAGATGGCAGCTTGGAGTACTGCATTTGCCGAGTGTTGGGATTGAGTACTACAGATGTTGGAGGTAGCATGTTTGGAGCAGATGCTCTTTTTGTTTATGTTCTTGTAAATAGTAATTCATGTACCTGAGAATTGTTTTGTTGTTGTTGTTGTTGGTTGAGAATAAAACCATGTGGACCAAGATTATTTCTCTTCAGCCTTCAACTATAACAGTGGCGACGAGGATTAAACACCTCAGGCAGAGAGCCTGGGTACGAGACGAGGTGTGAGGATCAAGAGAGAACAGGCTACGTCGTGTGGACGGGTGGACGCTTTGCATACAACAGTTGAGTTATGCTACCACTGTGGCCATGGCTACACCGCTCATTTCAGTGGAGCCATTTAACAGTACCAAAATCTCGTTGGACCTGTGACTCAGCCTGCTGGAAGCAAACTTTCAGTACCGGGAGATTAAGGAGGACGCCAACAAGAAAGCGGTACTCTTAGTTTCACTGGGTTCGGAAATGTATAGTTTTCTTGGGAATTTGTGTGCACCTGAGCTACCCTACATGAAGACCTATGTAGACCTGATTGCCCTGCTTAAATGTCATTATTTAGTGAAACCTTCATATCACAGGAGTTTGATGGATTTCCAGAAGAGGATGAAAAAGCAGCAGGAATCCGTACAGAATTTATATGTGGAATTGAAGGCTTTGGCTAACCACTGCAACTTCGGAGCACAGTTTGACAGCAGGGTTAGGGACCAGTTGTTCATGGCAGTGGAAAAGGAGATTTCTCTAACCTGGTGGCAGAAAACTTGGATCAACAATCGATGACTTCATGGACAGTGCTCAAGAAGATATTGAACCTGGAAAGGGCTTTTGGAAGTAAGACTTCTACTCAGGAAATTATGGTCGTACAGGGCCAGACCAGATGTAAACACTGTGGATACAATCACATAAGTAGCAAGTGCAAGTTTCGTGCATAAATATGCAACTTTTGTAACAAGGAGGGACACTTGCAAAGAGTGTGTAGGGAATTTCTGAACACGAACAGCAAGGCATGGGAGAGGAGACAACCAGGGAATGCAGGAAGAAGAAGTAGTGGTACTGTGGTCAAGGCAGTAGAGGAAGATAAACTGTCTGAAGAAGCTGCAGGTGAGGAAAGCAGACTATATTCGGTGAAAGAAAAGGTATGTTCAGTGAAGTCACAAGTGGTGAATTTTGTAATTAATGGGAAGTTAGTTCCATTGGAACTGGACTCTGGTGCTGCAGTGTCAACATTGTTTAGAGATTGGGCAGATAACTTGTAACTGAATGTAAATCTAGGTAAAAAATCATTAACCCTCAAACCGCGCATATCATATAAATGATATCAGTGACAAAACCGAAATTGCGCACATCATTTATATATGATTTCGTGTCTAGCGCTATAATTTAAACACCCCGCCTGGGATAGGGGCAGCTATAGTACAGCCACGACTGATAGTTGCCAGATCCCACCTAGAAAAAAATCCAGCCCAACATTCTTGGGAGTGAGAACATCAGTATTGCGCCAGCCACCAAGGCTGGCGCACGCAGCACGAGCTCACAGCACCGCTGTTCAGCTTGTGACCACAGCATCGCCTACAAATGTCAAAATATAAGTGATACTGCTATTATTTAGCAGTGATAGTATTACTGAAGCCCCCTGAATTTGATAAAACTGACCAGGATTCTGATAACAGCTTGATTGTGGAGATATTTAGCGCTGTGCTCGATGGAGGGAGGAGTACGGCTGTGGAGGGAGGATTGTGGCGTTGTCTTCTGACTGTGTGTGGCCACCATTTATTGACTGCACTCACCATGCCAGCTTAGTGGTTCGCTATGGTGAACACAAATGTAGATACTTACATATAACGTGGTATAGTGTGAGATAACAGCGAGAGGAGTAGGTTGGGAGCCGCCATTTTGGTGAGAGGAGCGTTGTCTGCAGGAATTATCGTGTTGTTTACTGGTGACCACAAAGGGTCTTTGGGCACCATACCAGCTTATTTGTACAAGTATGGTTAATAAACAGGTAGATACTTATATACAGTGGTACCTCGGAATACAGTGTCCCTGTATACGAGTTTTTCGGAATACGAGCAGGATTTCCTCGGAAAATGTGTCTCGGAATGCGAGGGGTTACCTCGGGACACGAGTTGTTGAT
>WNGS01023951.1:0-12394 GCA_020271785.1 Procambarus virginalis | reverse complement strand
AAATTGTTTAACCTGTTTATAATAATGCTTATAGCTATATAATAAAAGTATTATTATTAATAAAGAGTAAACTGAGTTAAGTCATAGTGTATTACTATATTGTAAGTGGAGTGGGTAAAGAAGGCCTTGGGACTTGTCTATCATAAATAAAGACATTGATATTGCTTATGATATTGTTTACCATAAAAAAAATATGATGGGGAATTGATTCAGAAGCCATATAAGTGGTAGAAGGCGACACAGTAATGACAACAGTTTAGTCATTGTGGTTAAATTTTTTGAGTCAACAATCGCAAAGCCTATACAGTGATGATTCGCAACATTGTCCTACGAAGCTATACATTGATGATTCACAACATGGTCCTACGAAGCTATACATTGATGATTCACAACATGGCCCTACAAAACTGTACATTGATGATTCACAACATGGTCCTACAAAGCTGTATATTGATGATTCACAACATGGTCCTACAGAGCTATACATTGATGATTCACAACATGGTTGTACAAAGCGTTGCTCATGTTTCACAATATTTTTATAATTTTATTCCAGCCTAAAATGGCCGATGAAAGTGAAAGGTTTGTAACGTTATGAACCTTGACTTTTTAATCCTTTTAACTTTAGCAAACTTTTTAATAGAAAGGAAGGATAATAAAAACTGTAAAAATAAAAAGTATCAGGTAGAGGAAAGGTTAGAAGCAAGGGAATGAATTAGTTTAAAAAGGCTCGAAAACTGTAAGAAGATAAAATATTGCAGTAAAAAGACAGGACAAAGCTAAGGCGGATGACATTTCTAAATCTCATTTCTAAAATGGATCAATAGAAATACAGCACCAAAGTCTGGACTAAGGATCGTTTTGGGTATCAGGCCGATTCAACATGACAGCGTCTGTGAGGTTTTATAGGCAGAATTGATTATTCTAAAACACAAATCTACTGGATGATTAGACTAGAGATAGGGGGAATAGATTAAGGGTTTGCTATTCGGGAGCAGGAATTCGTGATATTTTTAACAACATTGAATGATATTATGGCTGGAAATTGGAACAAACACATTATTTGTATCAGGTGGAATTGATGTAGGACGAGTTAGAAGTGAGGATCTGATAGAGATTTAAGAGAGCCGTAGAATTAGTTAGGAGCAAGGGAATCCTGATCATATGCGGCATTCTTCCAAGAAGGGGAGTTTCACTTGGTTTCATTTGCCGACTGGACAAATATTGTAAATCAAATCCAATATCATTCATTGTTAACTGGGAACACTTCTATGGAAGAAATGACATGTATGCTCGGGATGGGGTGCATTTACTTTGGTTGAACTGCTTTTTTTTGGGTTTAAACTGTTAATATATAATGGAATGGGAACTGAAATGCAGAAAGGAGGTAATAAAATTATGTATTAAATGGGGAAAAAATGGCAAAATGAACAGGGAATGAGAAGGGCCTCAAAATAATAATACACTTAAGGTATATTACATGAATAGTAGGAGTCTAGAAAATATAATAAATGCTTTAAATGCTCCTGTATGCACAGAAAAAATTTGATATTATTGCACTTACCAAAACGTGGTAAAAAATAAGAATACACTTAGGGTATATTACACTAACAGTAGAAGTCTAGGAAACAAAATGAACAAATCAAATGCTCTTGTCTGTACGGAAAAAAATAGATATTATTGCACGTACCGAAACGTGGATGAATGTAGAAAGTAGAGAACTATTAGCTGAATATCAAATAAATGGATTTAAACTATTTTACACAGAGATATTAGACGAGGAGGGGGAGTAGCCTTATATGTTAGGGAACATTTGAAATGTAGTCTCAAAGAGAGAATCAAAACTGAGCCACACACAGAAACTATTTGGATAGAATTAAACGAAAAATCAAACATTCATATAATAGGAATTATATATAGGCCACCAAATTTAGACAGAATGGAAGCAATGCATCTATGGGATGAAATATCTAGAGCATCTAGGTCTAAAAGTATTTGTGTCATGGGTGACATTAATTTTAGTGGAAAAAACTGTATTACCAGAACAGGGCACAATGAATCAGAAGAATTTATAGAATTAATTGACGAGTGCTTTCTTATGCAACACATTAACGAACCAACGCGGGAAAATAATATTTTAGATTTAGTGTTAACTAACAGGGAAATACATATTAATGACATCGAAATCGGGAGTGAACTAGGGAACAGTGATCATAAAGAAATCAGTTTTAGCATTGAGTGGAACACATCTGCAGGAGAAAGTGCTGTTAAAGTGCCAGATTTTCGTAAAGCTAATTTCAATATCCTAAGAATTTTTTTGAAGCAAATAGATTGGAAAGTCTTGGGCATAGGGGTAGGGGGCGGTCTTGGAGCAAGACGTAAACCCACCGATATGTGATGTAAATGTAGATTTCGATTTGGATTCAAAATATAACTTATTTACAAATATTCTACGCAAAGCACAGGAAAGTAGTATACCTTACATATTGAATAGATCAAATACCAATGCCCCGAAATGGATACCAGAGGATCTGAAAAACCTTATAGGTAGAATGAAAGCTTGTCACAAAAGGATTAAAAATGGGGAAGTCAGTTTAGAACAAGAATTCGCACAACTGGTTAAAAATGTTAAAAAAAGAGATAAGGAAAGCAAAAAGAAACTATGAAGATCGTATAGCAGGCCAAGCAAAGGCAAATCCTAAAAAAAATATCAGTTATATCGAACAAAGGATAGGTCCATTAATAAAAACCGATACAGGTCAGATAACGGATAATGACGTAGAGATGAGTAGTATTTTATTAAATACTAGCAGTACCCGCCACGCGTTGCTGTGGCTCAGTCTGGTTGAGTGGGAAAGAAAGAAAAGAGAAAGCGCATGTTTCTAATATGTTTAATTTCACAATGCTTGTGGATATACATTGTGGTTTTGTTGTTCCATTTTCTGTGGAGATATAGAGATTGTCTGGTTTGCCGACTCTTGAACACGCAACATATAATTGTCCATGTGAGAAGCAATCCGTGTCTAGATATAAACTGCAGAATTCTAAAGGTTGTACCTGAGCTTTGTTGATGGTGATTGCAAACGCCAATCGAATTGGAAATTACAATCTCTTAAATTGAAATAGCATATATGTTGGAATCACAGGAATGCGAGGAATAAGGACATCTTCCCCTTTGAAAGGTCCTGTCAAGATTTTTGCTTCTACGACGTCGCTGATTAATGTTTTTACTGCATGGCGCGTGGCGTTGCTAAGTTTTGGCTGGTTGATATTTCGCAACATGATAATTGGCAAGCCGATTTTCAATTCCCGTACGTGTCATGGTATCCCTGGCAGATCGAGTGAATTAAAATGTTCTGTTAGAAAATTAACCCCTTCATCTGCTTCCACAACAGTGTCGACGGACTTGTATGTGACTGCCTCGCTTTGAATGTTAGACTGAATAATATTGTTAAGGTCAAAGACGTTTTATTCTTAGCCACAAGAATAGCTCGTTCACTCAGCCAATCGTGATTCTTATAATTGGTTTGAATATTGAGAGATACTTTTTCAACCAATTCTTCTTTTGACGTCACTATATGGCAGAAGTTATGAGGCAATGAAATTCGTCCTGAGGTCAGATCAACCGGTAGGTTTACGTTCCTTATTTCCAGAAATTGATATGAGAATATTTCAGCTGATGAATCGTTTTGCAGTAGCAACATAACTGCACGCATATTTGTAGTTAATTTAAATGTCTTTACGTGGCGCCACAAAGTGGAGTATTTCAGGCAAGCATTTATTTCGTCCGATGGTGTCGATCGAGGAATTACAGGTAATATTTGCCTGAAATCTACTGCAAGCAATATTAATGCGTTCCCAAATGGTCTGATGTTTATACGCAAATCTTGCAATGATTGATCAAGTGCCTCGAGCAATTTTTTGTGGGGCATTGTGCATTCATCCCAAACAATAAGTTTGCATTTCTGCATTACTTTTCCCATGCTGGATGCTTTGGAAATGTTGCACGTGGGAGTTTCAATGAATTGAATGTTCAATGGCGATTTCAAAACCGAAGTAGCAGTTCTTCTACCTGGTAGCAATGTTGCAGCAATTTCGGATGATGCAAGAGCTAAGGTTATTAAGGTTTCCATTTTGGGATCGAAATGCTGCCAGAATCAATCTAATTAGGAAGGTTTTACCAAATTCTCCTGACGCATCTAAGAAGATTTCTCCAAGCCCGTTATTGACAGCTTGAATTATTTGATTGTTAATGACTTTTCGCTCAAGCGTTAGCCTAGGAATATTTGAATAAACATACGACAACAGATCACCCGTGTTGTAATTTTGTTCACAACGCAATTCTACATCGAATGAAGCAGCAGCAGATCGATTCAGTGATGGCATTTCCAATTGATTGAGAAATTTGTTCGCGATTTCTAAGCACAAGTCTTCAATCATTATCAACGCTTCGTTGTAGATTTTTGCTGTAAAATCCATGTTTATATTTGAATTTTCCTTGCGTATTTATATTTCTCCCATAACTCTCTTGGAGATAATGGAGAGCCGGTGGTCTATATGACTGCAAACAATGCACGAATTTGATTTGGATGTGACGTGTTGGACGCGTCATTAATGCATACATCCCAGTGTGGGTCGTTCTCCAATAAATACAAAGTTTGACATGCACTACAGGAAGTAGCATCTGTTACGGCGTTGACAAATCTCAATTGCTGGAAAGACGTTGCACCGGGCACATTTACCAACAGAATGCGAAGAAACATTCATCCTGATTAGGATGCACGGTGTAAAGTCTGCCTATCATAGTTCATTTGAATACGCTAGTTGTCCGTCGATTCGCTCTCCTCGTTTGCTTGTTCAAAATATTTTCTACTGGCATTCTATGTGAAATACGTAGGCACTTCCGAATATAGCATTGCTTTCGCAAACAAGTCATTTTGACATAACGTGAAGAAAGCAGTTAACGCTGTAGCCGGTGGATTCATAGCTGTTTGTTGCACATTTGCAGCTGTGAAAAAAACATATTGTTCATTTTCGTGTTTTCAAAACATGAACAAAAAATACTAACGAAATATTTCAATTCAAACGCAGATCAATCGACACAGCTCAATTTTACCACTAATTACAATGAAAAATAAGAACAGATAAGAAAACGAAATAAAAAAACAATGAAAAAAAGAAACAAATAAACTATACCCACGAAATGAACGGTATGATAAACAACACAGCTCAATTCCAACGCAATGTCACACAAAATAATTAAATCAAAATGAAAATAAATAAAAATCTATGAAAATTCAATTTATCAATGCAATCAGAAACATTGAAATGGAATCGTAATATATTTTGTATAGCTTGTGTTGGTCATACGTGCAACAGATGGCGCTGTTTAAAAAGAAAGCATGTTTTTACCTGTCACAGGTGTGGTATCTAAATAGTAGGTATATAAAAACATGCACGTATTCGAATGGAACACTGTGTCAAAATTTCAAAGCATTCGGTAAAGAACTTTCAGAGATTAATGCGTGTATTGCTCCTCCGGCGTACAGATGGTACTGTTTTTCAAAAAAAGCATGTTTTTTCCTGTCACATGTGAAGCATGTATATAGTAGGTATATAAAAACACTCGCCTATTCCAATGCAACGTTGTATCAAAATTTCAAAGCAATCGGTAAAGAGGTTTCAAAGATTTTCCTCACATGAAAAAAACAGTTTTTCAAACGAAGCACGTTTTTTTTCCCCGTCACAGACATGATATTGATATAGTATGTATATAAAAACCCGCTCGGATGCAAATGGAATGTTGTATGAAAATTTCAAAGCAATCAGTGAAGAACGTTCGGAGATTATCGATTTTGAACAAACGAACATTTCCATTTTTATTTATATAGATACTAGCAGTACTCGGCCATGCATTGCTGTGGCTCAGCAACGAATGTGCGTTGCTGAGCCACAGCAACCGTCCCTGTCCCCCAGTCTTTCTCATCATTCCCTCCCCTCACCCGTCTCCTCGGCCTCCCAACCATTCCCCACTCCACCGTCCCCTCTTCCTTCCCACCATGCCCCACTCTCCTGTCCCTTTGTCCTCCCCACAATGTCCCACTCCCCAGTCCTTTTTTCCTCCCCCACCATTCTCCATTTCCCCATCCCCTAGTCCCCACCATCCCAAACTCCTCCGTCTCTTCATCCTTCCCCACCATTACCCCCTCCCGTGTCCCCTCGTCCTTCGCACCATCTATCACTTCCGTCCCCTCATCATCCCAACCATTCCCCACTCCCTCGCCCGATGCCTTCCCAAATGGTCTGATGTTCCCATCAGAAAATTGGGAACATCAAGTGATCTGATATTCCTATCACTGTAATATATAAAAAACAGTTAAAAAATGAAATGAAAATATGAAAAAATATAAAAATAAACTACTCTCACGAAATGAATGGTCTGGAAAAACAACACAGCTCAATTCCAACACAATTCACACAAAATAATTAAATCAAAATGAAAATAAATCAAAATCTAGGAAAATTCGATTGATCAATGCAATCAGAAACATTGAAATGGAATTGTAACATTTCAAGTATAACATGTGTGCTGCTCTTACATGCAACAGATGGCGCTGTTCTTCAAGAAAAGAATAGTTTTACCTGTCACAGGTGTGGCATCTATACTTATACTTACGAAATGAACGGTATGGTAAACAAAACAGCCCAATTCCAGCACAATGTCACACAAAATAATTCACTAAAAATAAAATAACTCGAAATCTATGAAAATAAAATTTATCAATGCAATCGGAAACATTGAAATGGAATTCGTGATATATTTAGTATAGCGTGCATGTTGCCATTATGTGCAACAGATGTCGCTGTTTCTCAAAAATGCACGTTTTTGCCTGTCACAGGTGTGGCATCTATATAGTAGTTATATAAAAAGATGCACCTCTTCGAATGCTACATTGTGTCAAAATTTCAAAGCAATTCGTGAAGAACTTTCAGAGATTACAGCATGTATTGCCTCTTACATCCAACAGATGCCGCTGTTTTTCAAAAATAGTATGTTTTTTTCTGTCACAGGTGAGGCATGTATATAGTAGATATATAAAAATACGTGCCTATTCGAATGCAGCGTTGTGTCAAAATTTCAAAGCAATCGGTAAAGAGGTTTCAAAGATTTCCCTCGCATGAAAAAAATATGAAAAACTATTTTTTTCAGAAAAAGCACGTTTTTTACCGTCACAGACGTGACATCTATATAGTATGTATATAAAAACCTGCTCCGAGGCAAATGGAACGATGTGTGAAAATTTCAAAGCAATCGGTGTAGTACTTTCGGAGATTAGCGATTTTGAACAAACAAACATTTCCATTTTTATTTTGTTACAATAATCTCCTTCAAGGGAGATTTAGCCTGCTCTTTCCTACCATCAAGTTACTTCAGTACTTCTAAAACATCTAGGTACTACAAACAAGAGTAGTACGTATTGTGTATACGGCGCTTTTGCCATGCGCAAATGTATCACACTCGCTCTCCACCTCCCCCTCCCTCGTCGCCGATCACCAAACTACCAGTTCCAGCCCGCCCGCTTCTGATTGGTAAATCGCCGACTGCATCTCTGCGCCATCTACCTAGCCGATGTTTCGGCTTGAACCAGTCATTGAAGTTTGAATATCCTGTGCTCTCAAGCTGAAAATAACCAACTGATATACGCTCTGTTTATTAGTGGATGTTCTCAGCCAGCGCTTTATTCTCAGCACCTGTTAATTCATTTTTGTCTTTATTTTATTTATAGAGTAACGTCACCCCTGTTCTCATTTTTATGTTATATTTTTTGACTTGTTTGTTTGCACTGCACATAGCCAAGGGATTCTTTGTTCATAATCTTTCAAGTTAATTAAAGTTTCATTGTTCATACTATGTGATTTGCGTGTATTCCCTTACTTTACCACAGACTACAACAGCCAAGCAGTCGACTTTTTTTGTAAATGTGATTGGCATCACAACTTATATAGATTTTATCTCTGTATTTACTACAGAAGCACTTAACTCTATGCCTTCAGCCGAACAAGTCTACGTGGGTGGAGACGAGGTCAGGTTGACTAGTCTAACAGTTACCAGGGATGATATTAATAAACAAATAGTAAAACTCAATCCAAACAAATCCCCAGGGCCGGATGAAGTGTCTACCAGGGTGCTTAAAGAATGCAAAGAGAAGCTTTGCGATCCATTGTCTATCATATTTAATTAATCATTAGAGTCAGGCAGAGTGCCAGAGTTGTGGAAAATTGCTAATGTGGTACCAATTTTTAAGAAAGGAGATAGATTACTTGCATCTAACTATCAGCCAATTAGCCTAACGTCTATTGTGGGAATGTTACTTGAATTGATAATTGCAAATACCATTCGTTTTCATCTTGAAAATCATAAATTAATAAAAGTCACAATATGGTTTTACAAATGACCGTTCATGTGTAACAAATTTGGAATCTTTTTATTCCATCATAGTTGAAGCAGTTGATAGTGGTAAGGTTTGTAAAGTTGTGTACCTTGATTTTTAGAAAAGCTTTTGATACAGTGCCACATGAAAGACTGATTAAAAAGAAAGAGGCTCATGGTATTGGGGTTGCCATGTTAAGATGGATTAGGGCATGGCTATTCCAATGGAAACAGAGTTACTATAAATAGGGTTAAGTCAGAGTGGGAAAAATGTTGTAAGTGGAGTGTCTCTAGGCTCTGTATTGTTACTTCTGTTGTTTATGATATATATCTAAAATTATATAGATTCAGGTTTTGCAACATATTTTGATTTAGATTCAGATTCATAAATCTGAATCTAAATCAATTATAAATCGAAGCGTTAGAAACAAGACACGTGGTGTTGTTCTTCAGCTATATCTTGCTAAGGTTAGTACCTATTTAGATTATGCAGTTCAGTTTTGGTCGCCGTACTATAGAATGGATATATATTCACTTGAAGATGTCCAGCGTAAATGACTAAGTTAATTCCCCAAATTAGAACTCTTTCACATGAAGAAAGATTAACCAAGCTTAAACAGCATTCACTGGAAAGGCGAAGAATTAGAGGTGACATGATAGAGGTTTACATGTGGATGAATGGACATAACAAGGGGGGATATTATTAGTGTATTAAAAGTTCCAACACAAGACAGAACATGAAACAACGGGTATAAATTGGATAAGTATAGATTTCGGAAAGACTTGGGTAAATACTAGATCGGTAACAGGGCTGTTGATTTGTGGAACCAATTACAACGTAACGTGGTGGAGGAGGGGTCCGTCATTTGTTTTAAGCGTGGGTTGGACTTGTATATGAGCGGGATTGAGTGGTAATAAATAGGAACTGCGTCGTATGGACCAACAGGCTTTCTGCTGTTACCTTTATTCTTATGTTCTTGTTCCCTTGCTTCTAACCTTTCCTCTACTTGATACTCTTTATTTTCACTGGTTTCACTTATTATTTTCTCTATTAAAAGCCTTGCTAAAGTCAAGATTCACAACATCACAAAAATTTCCACTCTCAGAAGCCATTATATGAATAAAATTATAACAAATTAGTGAAACATGAACAACGCTCTGAAAGGACCATGTTGTGATTCATTAATGCATAGCTTTGTAGGACCATGTTGTGAATCATCAATGTATAGCTTTGTAAGACCATGCCATTATATGAATAAAATTATAACAAATTAGTGTAACATGAACAACGCTCTGAAAGGACCATGTTGTGATTCATTTATGTGTAGCTTTGTAGGACCATGTTAATAATCATCAATGTATAGCTTTGTAGGACCATGTTGTAAATCATCAATGAATAGCCTTGTAGGACTGTGTTGTGAATCATCAATGTTTAGCTTTGTAGGACCATGTTGTGAATCGTCAATTTACTGCTTTCTATGACCATGTTGTGATTCATCAATGTACAATTTTGTAAGACCATGTTGTGAATCATCAAAGTATATCTTTGTAGGACCACGTTGTGAACCATCAATGTATAGCTTTGTAGAACCATGTTGTGAATCATCAACGCACAACCTTGTAGGACCATGTTGTGAATCATCAATGTATAGCTTTTAAGGATCATGATGTGAATCATCAATGTACAGCCTTGTAGAACTATGTTGTGAATTATCAATGTAGAGCTTCGTAGGACCATGTTGTGAATCATCAATGTATAGCTTCGTAGGACCATGTTGTGAAACATACGTGTATAGTTTTGTAGAAAAATCTTGAGAATCATTAGTGTACAACTTTGTAGGACCATGTTGTGAATCATTATTGAATAGCTTTTTAGGACCATTTTGTGAATCATTAATATATAGCCCTGTTGTACCATGTCCTGAATCAATAATGTATAGCTTTGTAGGACCATGTAGTGGATCATCAAAGTTCAGATTTTAGGACAATGTTGTGAATCATCAATGTAAAGAATTCTAGGACCATGTTGTGAATCATCAATGTATAGCTTTGTAGGACCATGTAGTGGATCATCAATGTATTGCTTTGTAGGACCATGTTGTGAATCATTATTGCCCATCATTGTAGGACCATTTTGTGAATCATTAATGAATAGCTTTGTTGGACCATGTTGCGAATCATTAATGTATAGATTTGTAGGACCATGCTGTGAATCATTAATGTATAGCTTCGTAGGACCATGTTGTTATTCACTAATGCATAGGTTTGAAGGACCATGTTGTCAATCATCAATGTATAGCTTTGTAGGACTACGTTGTTAATAATCAATGTATAGCTTTGAAGGACGTTGTTTTTAATCATTAATGAATAGCTTTCTAGGACCATGTTCTGAGTCGTTAATGAATAGCTTTGTAAGACCATGCTGTGAATCATTAATGTATAGCTTTGTAGGACCATGTCTTTAATTATTAATGTATATCTTTGATGAACCATGTTGTGAATCATCAATGTATAGCTTAGAAGCACAATGCTGTGAATCATCAATGTATAGCTCTGTATGATCATATTGTGAATCATAAAAGTACAGCTTTGTACGACCATGTTGTGAATCATCAATGCACAGCTTTGCAGGACCATGTTGTGAACCATCAATGTACAGCTTTGTTGGACCATAGTGTGAATCATCACTGAACAGATTTGTAGGACCATGTTTTGAATCATAAATGTATAGCTCTGTAGGACCATGTTGTGAATCATCAATGTATAGCTTTGTAAGACTATGTTGTGAATCATCATTGTATAGGTTGTGGGACAATGTTGTGAATCATCAGTGTAGAGCACTGTAGGACCATGTTGTGAATCATTAATGAATAGCTTTTGTAGGACCATGTTGTGAATCATTAATGTATAGCTTTCTAGGACAAAGTTCTAAATCTTTAATGAATAGCTTTGTAGGACCAAGTTGTGAATTATCAATGTATAGCTTTGTAGGACCATGTTGTTATTTATTAATATATAGCTTTACAGGACAATGTAGTGAATCACTAATGTCTAGCTTTGCAGGTCTATGTTGTGAGTCATCAATGTATAGGTTTGTAGGACCGTGTTGTTAATCATCAACGTATATCTTTATAGGACCATGTTGAAAATCATCAATGAATAGCTTTGTAGGACCATGTTGTGAATCATAAATGTATAGCTTTGTTGGATCATGTTGTGAATCATTAATGAATAGCTTTGTAGGAGCATGTTGTGAATCATTCATGTACAGCTTTGTAGGATCATGTTGTGAATCATTAATGAATATCTTTGTAGGACCATGTTGTGAATCATTAATGTATAGCTTTGTAGGACCAAGGTGTAAATCAATAATTTATATAAATTTAGGATCATTGTGTGAATCATTAATGTATAGCTTAGTTGGAGGATGTTGTGGATCATCAATGTATAGCTTTGCAGGACCATGTTAATTATTAATATATAGCGTTACAGGACAATTTAGTGAATCACTAATGTCTAGCTTTGTAGGTCTATGTTGTGAATCATCAATGTATAGGTTTGTAGGACCGTGTTGTGAATCATCAACGTATATCTTTATAGGACCATGTTTATCTGGGTATTGTGCGGAAGCGGCTGCTACTGTAGATACATTGGAGGAAAGTTTAGGTCTCCCCTTAGGACGATAGAGACCTAAGGGTGAGATTAGAATTCAACGTGTTGTCCCCAGTGATTATCGTGAGCAAGTCTTGTAAGCTGCACACGATGGCCCTATGGGAGATCACCAAGGTATCACTAGTATGTATCATAAAATATATAACTTCTTCTACTGGCCCAAATTGAAGAAAGATGTGATCTGTTATTGTCATATCTCTCTAGTATGTCAAACTGTGAGTAACCTAACCAGACTGTTCCGAGAGCAGCCATTGCGACCTATTGTTGTGCCAGTGGAGTCTTTTTCACATT
>WNGS01023941.1:0-23247 GCA_020271785.1 Procambarus virginalis | reverse complement strand
GATGGCGACCAGGTCAGGTCAGATCAGGTCAGATGGGGAGAGAGGGGGTGGGGTGGGTATAGTAAGTCCTAGTGTGACCTTCTACCTAAAAAGTGTGCGTGCGTGTAAAAGTGTGTGTCCGTGTGCGTGTGGTGTGCGTGTGCGTGTGTGTGGTGTGTGTGTGGTGTGTGTGTGTGTGTTGTGTGTTGTGTGTGTGTGTGTGTGTGTGTGTGTGTGTTGAGTGCGGGGGTGTTCGTGTATAGGGGGAGGGGTAGGGGGGTGTCTTGGGACAGGGTAGCGTGGGAAGGTGTGGGGGGAGGATGGGTAGTCGGTCACCAGGGGATCATGTGTCAAGCCCCACCCAAATGAGCCACGAGTTGTATATTTGAGATATTGAGCCTACTTTAAATTTAAATTAGGTATTTTAAGTCACTCTGTACACCTTATTGATGACCTAGAGAGGGGTACCTACCGTCAGCTCGCCCCAAGCAAGCACGCCTAGGTGAGTATGAAGAGATGTCCTTATGACGGGGTTGGGCGCCTATCCTCTCCTCTCCTCTGGTTGATGCTTGGTGCTACTTGTCGCCACGTGTTCCTGCTAACATTCGTTCCTATCTTCCTCACTGGTCGTCACCACTATGTGCACTTAATATACGATCCTAAACGTGTGTTTGGAGCACACACACTTCGGGGGATCAATCACTATGTTACAATCCGCTTCACAACACAATACTCAGCAAGCAAAATCGTAGGTCCTGCTAGGCTGGGTGGCTAGGCTGACCCGTCGGTACACACTGATCTTGCCACTCGCCCTTATTTTTGCTTTCTTAATTGCTCTACCGCTGTAGGAGCTCACTATACACTTGATCACTGCTTTGCGTACACTCCTGTGACAAAAAACTATGTTTCTTGTCTCGGTAACACTTCAAGGTCTCGAGATAATTGATGTTATTCCCGGACCCTACGGACACCGCGTGTGACCCTCGCCAGAACTGTGACTTAACTAAGCTGTGGTGACTTACTGATGTATTGTTGGTATAGGATCTTGTAGGTGATGTTTACAGTGAATTTGTCCTGGTTGGTAGAGGTATTGGTGACTGATGTTGGCTTGTTAGCTCGTAGTTCGTTCTTGTTAGGTGTATAAAGGATCAGGAGGTTCCCATTCATCATCCTCCTCACGTGGTAGATTACTAAGTATTCTGGGCTGAGGGTAATTCCTGTTGTGGATGTACCGCCTGACTTTTTGCTGTAGTGACATCCTCCTTGTTCTGTGAGGCTGGTCTCGTATTTCATAGTTGGTTGTGTTGTACACCATAAAGGGATCGTCACGATTTGGTAAGTAGGTGTACTTCATTTTGTATAACTGCTTTGCTGATAGTTTGTGGAGACGTCTATTCAAAGGTTCTATCTTTAATTGGATGTGGAGTCTGTCGGTCCGAATTTTCTCAGCAAGTGTCACTCCTGCTACAAATCTGAGTGCTCTATTTTGAACCCTTTGAAGTTTCAGCATATTAGACTTTTTAGTAAGAGCAAGTGGGGTGTATGGGTATTCCAGGATAGGTCGAATAAGCATTCTATAAAGATGTAGCTTCACATGCTGTGGGGCTTGCCTGAATCGGTACAGCCGGGCTAGTTGTGCTTTGGCTAAGGTTAGTTTCTTATTAATATGTTCGGTGGAATTCAAGAGTCTCGATATTTCATAGCCTAGAATTGTAGTAGAGTTCTGAACCTGTATTAACGTGCCACCAATGTTGATGGCCCCAAGTGTACTAGCCCAGCTGCCCACTGAGCACAGTTGAATCTTGTTAGGGTTTGTCACAATTTTCCAGTCTTGTTCCCAACTTGCTGTGGCTGCTAGTTCCTCTTTCGTCTTCCTTATAACTGAATCGTGTTTAGTTCCTTGGCCAGCAGGCATCGAGGACACTACATGGATGACATCATCTGCAAATTGAGTTATAATAGTGTCGTTATAAATAGGGCGTGGCAAGTCATTTACAAAAAGATTGAAGAGGAGTGGGCTTATGCACGATCCCTGAGGAACTCCTGCTGTCGGCATAAAGGAATCAGCTTCCTTGTTGTTAAACATTGGAATTATTGTTCTATGGCTTAGAAAATTTCTGACAAGTCTAAGGAGGGTCCAGTTGTGGTGTGGTATGGATTGCAGCTTGAAGAGCAGACCATTATGCCATAAACTGTCAAAGGCCTTGTTGACATCTCTGGTTGCTATTATTGCAGTCTGGTGTTGTTTCCTAATACTGTCTGCTGCATCGTAGATGATGTTGATGGCATGCTGTGTCGATCTGTGGTTCCTAAAGCCAAACTGTTTTTCTGTATACAGATGGTGGAACTCCATGTAGTAGTTAATACGATTTGACAGTATTTTCTCAAAGCACTTCCCTGTCGACTCCAACAGGGATATAGGCCTATAGTTTCCAGGGACGTGTTTGCTTTTGCCAGGCTTCGGGATAAAGATCATTTTGGCAGTTTTAAATACTTGTGGAAAGTGTCCTGAGACGAGGATGGCGTTGAAGACATTGAGCAAGGACTGCACGTAGTTTAGAGGTAGAAACTTCAGTTGGTTGACTGTTATTCCTGACAAACCTGGCGCTTTGTTCCTTGTTTTCTTTAATACTTCCAACAGTTCGCGTATGGTGATGGGTCGGGTGATCGGGTGGTCAGGGTCAAGGAGTGCGGTGTCAACTAGAGGCCTGCTAGCCAGGTTCTCAACGTTTTCAGCAACCCATTGGTTGACTGAACGGTGGTTGTCATTGTTGATCTGGCTGTTGTTTTCTGTGAAGATTTCCTCCCAAACCAGTCCCATGAGATTAGCCTGCAGCTGTGCATCTTCCACTCTGGTGGTTATTACCTCGTTGTTGTCATCAGTATATGTATAGCTGAGGTGCGACAGTGGTGTCTTTGATGATCCTAGGAGTTTTCTGATCTTTCCCCAGAATCTGGCAGGTTCTCTCTTGTACTGGTTCGCTTGGTTGACTAGAGTACCCCAAATGTGTCGTTTGTGTAGGAGCGTGAGGCCTAAGACATCACGTCTGAGGGCCTGAATGATTTGGAGGGATGGCTGGCCTGTGCGTAGGCGCCTCACACATTCCTGTTGGTAATGCCTCATTTTATCCTTGATCTCTCTGGTTGGTTTGTATTGTTGAATTATTCTGGTGTTGGTTAGATCACAATTGGCCATTGTTGCTTCAGTGATGCGATTATGTATGGAGGCAATTGCTGCATCAATGTCCTGGACCGGTTGATTGTCAAGATCAGTGGTTGGGTCAGAGCCAAGGAACTCCATATATGGACGAAGTCGAAGCGTATTTAGATTGGGTCTGGGGCGTCCCAGAATTCTAAAGGGAGATGCTTGGAGATGGAGAATAACAGGTATGTGATCTGAACCTACATCATTACCTGGGAGTATTCTGCTGTGGAAGATATTGCATTCAACATTCGTCAGTATGATATCAGGTTTTCCTTGGTGGTTACCTACAAAGGTTTTAAAGTAGGGACCCAAGAAGGTTAAGTTCCTCGCTGTCATGAGGTTAAATAGTAGTCGACCTTTGATGTCATCACGTCCATTGGTGTCATTGAAAAATGCTGCATGGTGGGCATTAAAGTCCCCTGCAAGGATCGTTGGGACATTTCTGTTGAGCACCTTGTGAATGGCTCTCGAAGGGATGGAGTGCTCACCTGGGGGGATGTAGGTAGTTAAAATAGCAAGTGGGCCGTGGTTCGTGACTATTTCCACTGCTAGGGCATTTTCTTCTTGGAGGTAGATGTTGGTAAATGAGCAGCCCAGCTTGATGAGGATCGCAACACCTCTATTCTGGCCAGAGTTCCTTTCAATGGTCGTGTATCCGTAGAGTTTGATGTGTTGGTCAAGGCGTGCAGAGGTCTCGTTTAACAAGATGACTTCAGGGTGATACTTGCACGCTTCCAGTTCTAGTAGATATTTGTTGTTGAAAAAGTGTCTTACGTTAAGTTGCATAATTGTAATCCCCATTATCTGGCGTAGGATTGTCTAGTTTTAATTGGTGACCTTTCACGATTGTTCTTTTGGTGTTTTTTTCCACCAGTTGTTTGTTCAGACTTCATCCCCCTTGACTGGTGTGCTTTCCCAGTCCCCCGGTTGCACTCTGTTTCCTCCCCTTCTTCCCTCTTATGTGCCTCATCCTCCTCTTCTGCTCCCTCATCATCTTCATATTCTTCCTCTTCTTCTTCTTCTTCTACGTGTTCTTGTTCATCTTCATGTTCCTCTTCTGAGGTTCGTTCGTCTTCAACTGCTGCATTGGTGACTTGTGTAGCTGCTGGACGATAGACTGAGTTGGCTGGTGGTGTCGCAGTAGGCGCCTCCTGTTGTAGGGAAGGCTCCTCTTCAGAGTCCTCAATGTGGATATCAAAAGTCTCGTTTGTTGAGGATGAGTAATCAGAAGGGGCCGGTGAGGTAGGAATGATTCGTGAGTTGACAGGGTGTTCAGGTTTACCATGATGGTGGCACCCATTCCCATTTATATGTGGGGTAGAAGGGTTATCTCTCACTGCTACTTTGACATGGTGAGTCTGAGTGAGGTGGTTTGGTCGTGGGACCTGTGAGGTAGTGAGTGGGACCTGTGACCTGTGAGGTAGTGAGTGGGACCTGTGAGGTAGTGAGTGGGACCTGTGAGTGGAGTGAGGTAGTGAGTGGGACCTGTGAGGTAGTGAGTGGGACCCTGACCTGTGAGGTAGTGAGTGGGACCTGTGAGGTAGTGAGTGGGACCTGTGAGGTAGTGAGTGGGACAGTGGTTTGTTGTAGATTGCATGGCGTTGGTTGCTTCATTTGTTGTGGGTTCAGAGACCGGTGGCTGGTGGGGTGATGACTGTGTTTGCGATGATTGTTCAGGGTTGGATGAGAACGCATCATTTGGGATTGTGACTGTGGGTAGGTTGTTAGCCTTCAAAAGCTTGTTGATAATGGTGGCAAACAAGTGTGGGTTATGACCTGCATATCTTGATGCAATTGCTATTAGGATATTTACCTGTGCCGAAGCATCAGAAGATGGCTGTGACATTGGCGTTGTTGGGTGAGTTTGGCCCACCCAAGCATTATGTAGATTAGGTACGGGTGTCTGCTGGGAAGCCTGGTTTGTGGTTGTACCTTGACCCGGCATGTGTGGGAATGTTGCAGCGTTCATGTTTGGTGTCGTCTGCGACTGGTTAGGTCGTGAGGTTTGGGCCTTGTCAAGCATTTTCTGCATTGCTTCTTTCCTCCTTGGACACACAGGCGATACTGCTAAATGTCCCCCTCCACAGAGGGCACATTTACGATTGCTAGGTTGGGGACAATCCCTAAATTTATGCTTTTCAGCACAAATGCTACAGGTGGGTGTTGTTGCAGGACACTTGTTCACCACGTGATCAAAACTGAAGCACCGAAAGCATTGCTTAATATCGGTGAAGCGTTCTCTTGATATTTGTTCTGGAGTTGATAGGTACCCAAAGCATTTGAATCCCTGATCATTTACCTGGGTAGCATGGGCAGTAGTAGCAAAGGTTATCTTTAGAGTGGGGCGTGGGTTGCCTTCTTTGGTGATTCTGAGTATTTGTATGGCTCGTTGTTCATTTACTCTGTTGATTTCGTCGAGTATTTCATCGTCGTTGTAATCCCTGGCTATGTGGCGATTGAATCGCGACACAAACACTGTCCTCCCAGCTTGGAATTTGCCAGTAGGAACGGGAATTACGCCCGCTGCATGGAGTGCAGACGCTTTATCAGGATGTAAGATTTTTTGCAGATCATCTTCAGTGGGGAGCAACACAATAGCCCCATTGGATGTAATGTAGGTTTCAACGGGTGAAACCTCAACATGGGTGCCAAGAACATTGGAGATCTGGGTTTCATTAAGTTTAAAGGGTTCGACGAACCTTAATTTAAGTCTTACTGGCATGATGATGGTGGTAGCATGATTGGTGATTGACAATAATGGCTTGTGAGATTAGAGTTTTAATAGTTAGTCAATCCTAGAATAGCACAAAGTGCTCCTATTCCTAACATAGCCTAGCCATGCTACAATGGCGAAACAGTTGCCCCGACTCGTTGCGTGACCAGATTTACTACACACCGGCCGTGGTACTTGCGCAGAGTCAGTTAAATCAGGTGGCGAAAGAGCAAGAGTAGAGTAACAGATCAGAAAGACAGGGGTTAGTACATATAGGTCAGTACAAAACGATGGAGGTTGTGGTGATGGTGGTGAGGTGAGACTGGGATGAGTGGTGAGGTGAAACTGGTGAATGGCAGGTGAATGGGGTGTGGGTTGGTTGGTAGGACTGAGGAGAGAAGGGCGAGGATGGGTTGTGGAGGATTGAGGATGTGGAGGGAGGAGTGTGGAGGTGGTTGAGTGGAGGAGGGCGGTTGGCTCAGAGATGGCGGTTGGCGCGGCGCCAATCCTCAGGCTTGCTGGAATATTTGAAAATTTCTCTCTTGGTGGATGTTATTCTTCGGTGTTTCTATCTGTCTAGTTGATGTAGTCTTCTTGACCAACTGCCGACAACCACAAGGGTCTCGCATCGGCGACGGGAGGTCTGATGGGCTGCCAGAAGTGAAGAGCGTTGTGAGGCACGTCTGCTCTCGACGACGGCTGGCTGCCGCGATCTTATCTCCTACCTGTGAGCAAATTCTGCATGCCTAGAATTTCTTGAAGCATGCTGTGACTGATGTAGCTGCCACTCACTTTCCAATTTTCCATCCAGTGGAACCAGACGGACTCTGCATCCATTGGTTGGAGATCATTTGGATTATCAAGCACAGCAGGAAGTAGGGTGGTATGCCGTGTTGCCATGACAATGGGCCACGAGGCGCACAGCAGGGCAGATGTCTGAGGGGCCATCACTCGCCCAAGCTAGACGCATTATCACTTAAACATTGCCTTAGACACAAACGAACTACACCCACAACCTTTTGCCACTGGCTTGTTTACTCTTACTAGCCATTTGACTTATGTCACTTGTTGATCTGTATGGGTGTGTTTGGTGAGTAGTGGTACAGAGTGACAGATAGTTGGCACACAGTGTCTCGTCTGGTGGCTAAGCTTGTGAGGGCCGAGGATACGAGTGGAATGCATTGCGTCGCATGGCATTGTTTTGTATGACCTCAATGCTCTGTAGGTTAGTAGGCACAGCCGACGCATATGCCTGGCAACAATAGTCTAGGTAACTGCAAAATGTAGGTTGTATAGAAATGGAGTAAAATTTTATGGTGTGCTCCCCAGGTGGGAGTGGTTGTGTCATCTGTTTAGGAGGTTGGGTAGATTAACAAGTCTTTTTTTTTTTTAGTGAAAATCTGATAGGTTTTGGTAGTACTAACTTGGAGGCCCCATTGTTGTGTCTAAGCAATGAAGTGGTCAAGTGCTGTTTGCATTGTTGAGACTGTATTAGGAAGGGCATTGTCTGAATAATACAATGTTAAATTGTTAGCGTACACCGAGAGGTAAACAGGATGGGTGTTAGGTAAATCTACCAAGAATGCAGCAAAATGGGTTGGGCTTAGTATGGAGCCTTGTGGGACACCCGTTTGTATTGGAATGCTATCTGAAAAACTGCCTTGCATATAGAGTTTGGAGATCTATACCAGGACTATCTCTGTACAGTCCTATCTCTGACTGTACAGAGATAGGACTGTAGCCATGGAAGTAATCTTCCCTGTACACCTAAACGTTCAAGCTTTGTCAAGAGGCAAGTATGAGGAATGCCATCAAAAGCTCCTTTAAGGTCTAGGGTAGAAAACAATACAAAATTGATTGCGGATTTAGTGTTCCGCTCCTCTTGCGCACATGATTTCTAAAATTCACACCTCTAAGAGAGGTGGGGATTTCATGTTCAAGGCAGAGAATTTGATCAAGTGCGACGCATTGCGTTCGAAACCCAGTTTAAAGTGACGATAAAATATTATTATACTCAAGTTACCATTGGAGGCGAGTATGTGCTAATCTTTCCATGAATTTACTAAGACATAATAATAATAATAAGATAGGTCTGTATGACGCAGGTTGGGATAGGTCTTTTCCTGGTTTATGGAAAGGAAGATTAATACTGGTCTGACATTGTGAGGGGATATTCTTGCGAGTCTAGCATAGGTTGTAATAGTTTAGAAGAGCGCTATGTGCAGTCAATGGAAGATATTCGATAAGTTCATGTGGAATTCCACCATCTCCAGGTGCCTTACCAATAGGTAAATGGGTTAAAGATAATTGTAGCTAGCTTAAGGTGTACATGTTGTCGACGCCGAGCATGGGCAGAGGTATGGCACAGTCAATTTCTTGTCTGAAGGAGAGTTCTTGGGCATGAAGGATAGGTGATGAGAGGGGGGGGGGTCAATTTAAGACATTCAGCAAGAATATTGGCACGCTCCTCAGTATGTTATTTTTTTGGCTGCTGCCGCGGCCAGTCGGAGATTGACCCAGTTTTATAGGGAGGGATGACGTCTTTGCTTTTGTATGGCTCGCACCACGGTTCAAGTGGTTAGTTAGAACTATGTCCTGAGGTTTTCTTGAACATTTGAGTGGCTGCAGAATTTATGGCCGAGGTGATTGTAGACTGTCACGTGTTAAGGTCTATATCTAGGGACTACATCGTCTGTACCTGGGAGATGGACAATATCAGCCCATTTATGTTTATCTAGTTTCTTGATGTTCCATTTGGGGAGTGTTAGGGAATGGGAGTAGGGAAAAGTGCGACAAGAACCGGGCGCGCCATCTGCCAGATGGACCCCCCTGCGACTAGAACCGGGCGTGCCATCTGCCAGGTGAACCCCCTAGTGACTAGAGCACCGCGCGGGGATTTTCCCGGAAGTTGTGGCGTGTCGGACGCGTGTAAGCATCTGGTGTTTGGGTATGTGGTCAGGGAAGATTGTGGTCATGTTGTTTGGGGAGTATGTCGGGCTATGTGGTATGAGGTAAAGTAAGAGGTAAGTGGATATGTTGTTAAGAGTAAATGAATATGTATGATTGTTTTCCATAGACTTAAGCATGTGTGTAGATAATAGTTTATGATTAAAGACTATGTAATGTTATGCGTCTAGAGTATGAGTGTTCTAGAGGACCCAACATATGTTGTTGGGGTAGGGGAGGGCCAGGGGTGAGGGAGGGAGAGGATAGGGAGTCTGAGTGAGAGAGAGGGGACCTCCCCCCCCTATGGTGTGAGTGTTTAGAGTCATTTTGTGGTTTGTCAGCTTCCGTTGGGTAGGGGATGGAAGCTATGTGCTTGGTATGCGGACATGTGGAGGGAGGGGGGACCCCCCAATACCTGAGAGGGGGCAGGGAGTTAAGACGAGAGAAGGAGGGGAAAGTGAGGGGACATCCATTATCCATGAAGTGCCAGGAGGGTAGGAGAGAAAGAAAGAGGCAGGCAGACAGACAGACAGACAGACAGACAGACAGACAGACAGACAGACAGACAGACAGACAGACAGACAGACAGACAGACAGACAGACAGACCGGAGGGTAGGAGGAGAAGGGAGTGGCAGCAGGAAGTGAACCATTAACCTTAAGTACTTTTCGATGTCTTAGAGCGGACTGAGAGATGCTCTCCCCCAACAGGCCATCACCTGTCAACCATCAATCAATCACTTCTCATTTGACCGGAAACGTTTCTCTTTTCTAGCATAGGTGGCGTCATATCTCCCCTCAGCAGAGATTATATGCAATAAAACGGGGGAAAGTAAACACATTATATAAATTTATTTCTTTTATTAAACACTTAAGCGATTTACAACGATAATAATAATAATAATAATAAGCTGGTCATCCTAGCCAATCATCCAATCTGTAGACAGATAGATTGGGAGTCCTTCATCCACTCCATTGATCCTTCTCAGCACGTTAGTCTACCTGGCAATCTGTAGAAAGGGAAAAAAGGTTATAAGTTTTTTGTTGTCAATGTTGTAAAAATAAACACAGACATTATTATGTTCATCATTCAATCCTAACATAAAGTATTACTCACCTCACTATCATCCTAGCCAACTTCGTCACACAACGTTTCACACGCAGCATCATTGCCGTTTAAGCAGAAAGTTTGCTTACACACAGGCATTTTCATCTGAGCATAATTGAATTTCAACACTTTTTCATCATTCTTGCGAAATTGTCCATATTTAAATGCTTCATCAAAGTGAAGCAGGGCGTCCTCCAAGCCTAGTCTGGAAAAATGATAGGCAAAATAAACGGCGTAATTCCCACAGAAATAACTATTCAGGGATTGAATCCGAATCCGAATCCGAATGATACAGGAGAAGATGCCCATTGGGGCGAGCCTTGAAGTGGGGACAGCTGAAGAGAAGTCGGTGAGAGGAAATGCTGAAGTTGAAGAAAAAAGTGCCAGGGCTAGACCCAGCTGCTTGTCCGAGTGTAGATGCTGTATCAATCCATATCTGGCTGGGCTGGGAGACGGGTCTGGAAGGCGGCAGTGGAGGTTTTCTTTCCTCTTGGTGTGTGGAGTGTGTCTACGTCGGGTACCACCATCTCAAAACGAGCAGAATTAGGTCCCCATCCCCCTAAAGAGGGGGAAGAGAGCGGCTGCCCTCAGTTGGTTGGTTTCTTTCTAAGCTATTTCTTCATGCTTCTTGTAATCATCTGATGTTTGTACTCGGAGTAGTCACTGTTGAAGAGGTCAGGTGACAGAGTAGACTCATCGCATTCCTCGAAGATTACGTTGTTATGTAAACTGAATGTGTTTTCTGGGTAGGCCTGCTTCATGATGTCTGCCGTCATGTTGTACATCTGGCTGGAGAACCTTCTGAACTCGGGCGATCCGACTGCATTCCTTTCACGCTGTTGACGCACTGCTGCTATTTCCGGAGTTTCCATTTCTGGAATTTCTACACAATCTGTCTCCTGGGCTGAGGGTGGTGAGTGTGCTGCAGTGGTCTCTGGTGCTGGGGGTGATGTTTGTGTTTCAATTTCAACATAGGCGTTCGAGTCGTCATCAGAAGACATGGTATCAGAAGCCACGATATCAGATGTAGTTGCTGGTGTATCTGGAGTTGCTGGTGTATCTGGAGTTGTAGGGTCCAGGTTGACAGGCGTCTCTGGAACGGGGTCGGGCTTTGGTGGAGAGGAGCCGGCAGTAAACATGGCCTCTGGAATTACGAACGTGGGAAGATTGTTTGCCTTGTATAGTTCATTTAGTATTCTGTACCGTTGTCTGAGATCACCTCCTGAGAGTTCAGTAGCGAAGTGTATCAAAGCTGCTACAGTGCTGTCAGAGGTGGCTGGAGGCGGTGTGAGTGAGGATTGGTGCAGAGGCGTCGTCTGATGCTGTGATTGGCTGGCGCGGGAGTTGCTGGTCCAGTAGTTGGGTTGCACGCCGCTCGCGGCGCCACTTGTCGGGAGAGTTGGGAAGGCTTGTTCTTGAATATTAAATTCTTTCGTTTTTGGAGTAGAGTTTCTTGGTCTGGCTTCTGTCATTTGCTTGATTTCCTCTTGTCGCTTGGGGCAGTCTTGAGAGACGGCTGTGTGGTCACCGTCGCAGAGTAGACAACGTTTGGTGGCAGCTGTGCAGGTCTTGTGATGATGTTCCCCAGCACAGATGCTGCATTTCTGCTTCGGATTTGGGCACTTTTGTGAATAGTGGGTGTATTGATAACACCGAAAGCACTGACGCAGGTGGAAATATCGCTGCCTGGAGATCTGTTGGGGTGTGCAGGCCACTCCACAGCATCTGAGGCCGTTGTCGGCCGCGAGAGTAGCCTCTGCCGGAGTCTTAGGGTGACCTTGAGGGTTGGCTTTCTGTTTACATCCTGCTGAATGAGGTGGGCCGATATGGCCGTGAGGGATCTGTTTTGGGTGTTTATGCTCTTCACAATCTCAGAAGCTGGTCGTTCAGCGATGATGTCACTCACTCTGTGAATGAATATAGTCCTTACTGCCAGGAACTGGTAGGGAGGCAGGAGTGTTAGGCCCTGTGCTTCGAGTGCAGTGGTCGTTGTCGTGGTGAATAGGCTTTCTAGTGCTGCTGCACTACTGAAAAGAATTTGGGGCCCATTCACGTCCATAACGACGTCGATGGGTGCTACCCCAGAGGTTGATGATAGTAGATTCATTATCTCGATCTTGCTGTATGTGGTGTCGGTTCCTCGGAACCGCACCTTCACTCTGAACAGCATGTTCAGGAGGCTCTAATCGTTGCTGCCCTATATTTATCCACCCGGCAGTGCTGGGTGCAGGAGAGCCTGAACTAGAGGGTTGCACTTTCTTTAAGAGGTCTCCCGTCTCTTACCGGTATAATGCACCGGATCAGGGTGGGGTCTGACCTCCTAAAGCAAAGTACTCTGCGATTGAATCCTTTTCTTCATAATATATAGGACATAGTCTTGGAAGTAGGACATAAACTCTTTCGAAATATCTTGAATAAGATCCATTGCAGGATTAGCGTAACTGTCTAGTATAACTATCTCGCTTCTACCTTCTTCCTTATTTACATAGAATGTTATCCAATGTCCCATTTTATTACGTGAACCAGACTCCAGAGTGTTGATTATGAACACCACAGGTCTTTTTTTATGTATTTTTGTCAGTATTTTCCTTACGTCATCTCAGCTAGGAAACATCCGAGGTAGTTTACCTTATCACCTAAATTGCTTCTGATAGCCTCATTTATTTCCAAACAATTCATATTAATATTTATCCTCGCGTATCACAATAACGCGACGATCTGCGTTAATGCTGATCACACCTGTTGTAGACCCGTAACTAGAATGACTTTATTTCTATCCACACCGCGTTCTAAATTCCAAAGCAATCCGCAGATTACCACTTTTTTCAATCGGGATGGTGTCATCTATATCCTCAGGTTGTAAATTAAAGGCCATTATTGTTCCACCATTCACATATGTATCATAAGACAATATATTGTCTTTATCGAAGCCTAAGGCTTGTAATGCTGTGTAATACAACTTGGCGCAGTTATGAGGGAAGTCACACCCAATATTGACAATATTAGTGCTATTCTGTGATATCAATACTTTACTAAGCTCACAGTTTTCCAAATAAAGCGGGTTGCGATTATATGCACCAGACACGGCCTCCATATCAAGGATGATCATATATAAATGTTCAGGTATAACAGTCCCCCACGTTGGTCCATCATCGTTATCGAGCGCTGACCTGTGCCCAATATATACGTTTTGTATAAAGTTTTTATTAAAAGTATATGTAATAGGAGAGTTGTTCTGCACCATGGCTTTATTAACGCTACTAATCCTTCCGGGTATGGCAATACCCGATCCACCCATAGTCGTGTAGACTTGATATTGTATTTAAATTAGCGTGTTCATTATCGCAGAGTATAAGCCATTTATCAGGTTGAAGTTCGAGCCGCACCCTGATGTCCACATTATCTAAAACATATTCACTAACTGATGTGACATCCAACATTAGTTTAAAACAAGTATTCACGCCACTCGTTTTCATATCAGTCATCCGTTGCTTTCCCCAGCCGAGGCGTTAGTGAAATAACCAGCTTCAATTTTACCAGGATCGACTCGGTTAAAAAACTGTGACAGTTATCATAGCGGTTAGCCTTACACCCAGAAATCGTAGATAATAACTTTATGTATGACCAGAATGAGAATAATGAGCTGGTTTCAAACTACTGTTTCGTTTAAATACACAATAGCGGATTTGAATAGAGTTTGCGATATCCATTCACTAACGAGATTTTTTAGCATCTCCTAAAGGTGTTGTTCCATCTTCTTCGGTTAGATCAATAGACAACTCCAAAGCTATAGATGATAAATCCACCAGTTGACCATTCACTCCCTTGATGATGAATTCCAGATATGTGTCTGTAAACTTATATTGACCCCAGAATTCACAGGTAATACATCCACCGTTTGTCTGCTGGCAATTGTTGATTCTACCAATCGAGGGGAAAATACTTTAGGAAGGCTTCACTAACAGCAGCGGTATAGTGTTCTAATGGCACCTGGAGGCCAGAGCGTTATATCCGGCCATGTTCACGCTTTAGACAACACCAGGCGAGTGAGAAGAAGTTATGACAGCACATCATTATATTTCGCTTTAGTAAAACGTTTGATTTTACTAATTTTTTTGTTTGTTTGTTTATTCTTTTTCTGCACTCTTCCGCCTATCATTTGCTTCCCCACTCCTTTCAATGTTTCAACTCCGCGTTTCTTAAGAGATTGTTTGAAAGTTTGTTTGTCATTATTAATGTCGTCTAGTACGTTCTGCCCCAAGCTAAGCGCAGCCGGGGCCAGTGTTCTCATGATAAAGGGCGCCGCTCGACGCGCTATCCCGCTTAAAAAGGAAAATATTCCTCCTCCACGCGTATATCGCCTACTGCTGTTGAAATCCGTATATCATCTGTCCCCCCACCTCTAGGAGGGGTTAACAGAATGTATAATTCCTCAACAGAGGGAGGAATAAAGTGGACACGCATTTCTCCGCTTTTTTCAGACGAATGAGGAGTGAGGGGAAAGCATTGTGTTATATACCTCCTGCTACAGGACGTGTACAGCAAGACTGCTATGGTACACCCACGTTCATCCAAAATGTATTGGGTTACCATCTTGATCCCTAANGTATTTTTCTTTGGAAGTTTCCTATCTTCAGTATTTTAAATGTGTTTGCTGTAATCAGGCAACAGATTTGTAGAAATATTAGCATGTGAAAGGTTAAAGATAAATCATCAGCGTATGGGGCCACCTCAGGCTTGACATGCTCAGTATCACACTTGACCCAATAACCCTTATTTCTTCACAAGCAATATTCTCCAATCACTGCTCAATCAAATCATCACATTCAGCAGCAGATAATTTTCCAAAACTACCTTAGGGAAGCTTTTTTGCCATACAAGTGGCTTGTTGACTATTAAAATCTAAATACAAAATATATTTTATCATTGCTAGAGAGGCAGCACCTGTACGTTCAATTTCTACTCTCGTGAATCATCTTACGACCAAAGTAAATCCGAATCTTTAATTTTTTCACAATACATCACACGATTTGGGATCATAGAGTCCAAGACAACTTGACTTTTCAACAAGAAAGTATCCCACGTGACACTCGATAGTAAGACATAGTGTGTAATGTCCAACTTGAATAGCTCCGGCAATGTTTTACGCCATACAGTAAAAACATCACACAAAAGTCCAGTATTCACTTTCAAATAGATCTTCAAGTAATCCTCAATGGTTTTGCATTTCGCCAATCTAAAAACTTTTTTAGCCTGGTTGTAATCTGTTTGATTCACAGCCTCGTGCTGTAAACTATTATAAAATGTTTGAGGAGGAGGAAGATTAGGTTTATTCAGTTTATCCAAAGATGATATATAGTCATAACAGAAGATCTGCTTGCCGGTCTTTAATAAATAGTGGGCAGCTACAGGGACGTCATCAAACAAAACAGAGGTGTAGCAGGTAGGTTTACCACTCTTGATATGTTGATACCTGGTTGATGGGGTTCTGGGAGTTCTTCTACTCCCCAAGCCCGGCCCGGGCCAGACTTGACTTGGGCCCGCAGGCCCACATACCAATCACAGCCCGGTTGGTCCGGCACTCCTTGAAGAAAACAATCTAGTTTCCTCTTGAAGATTTCCACTGTTGTTCCGGCAATAATTCTGATGCTCGCTGGTAGGCTGTTGAACAACTGTGGACCTCTGATGTTCATACAGTGTTCTCTGATTGTGCCCATGGCACCTCTGCTCTTCACTGGTTCTATTCTGTATTTTCTGCATCCATGTCGTTCACTCCAGTACGTTGTTATTTTACTGTGCAGATTTGGGACCTGTCCCTCCAGTATTTTCCATGTGTATATTATTTGGTATCTCTCTCGTCTCCTTTCTAGTGAGTACATTTGGAGAGCTGTGAGACGATCCCAATAATTTATGTGCTTTATCCCGTCTATGCATGCCGTATATGTTCTCTGTATTCCCTCTATTTCAGCAATCTCTCCTGCTCTGAAGGGGGAAGTGAGTACTGAGCAGTACTCAAGACGGGACAACACAAGTCATTTGAAGAGTGCAACCATTGTGGTGGGATGTCTGGACTTGAAGGTTCTCGCAATCCATCCTATCATTTATCTGGCTGACGCAATACTTGCTTGGTTATGCTCCCTAAACGTTAGGTCGTCGGACATCATTATTCCCAAATCCTTGACATGCTGTTTTCTTACTTTGGGCAAATTCGATTGTGTTTTGTACCCTGTATTATGTTTCAGATCCTCATTTTTGCCGTATCTGAGTACCTAGAATTTATCACCGTTAAACATCATGTTATTTTCTGCTGCCCAATCGAAAGCTTCGTTAATATCTGTTTGTAGTTTATCAATGTCTTCAGCAGAGGTAATTTTCATGCTGACTTTTGTATAATCTGCAAAGGATGACACGAAGCTATGATTTGTATTTTTGTCTATATCTGATATGAGAATAAGGAACAGCAGTGGTGCAAGGACTGTACCTTGAGGTACAGAACTTTTAACTGCGCTCGGACTCGATTTTACTTGATTGACTGTTACTCCTTGTGTTCTGTTCAACAGGAAGTTGAGTATCCAGTGTCCTACTTTACCAGTTATACCCATTGACCTCATTTTGTATGCAATCACTCCATGGTTACATTTGTCGAATGCCTTTGCAAAATCTGTGTACACGACATCTGCATTATGTTTTTCTTCTAATGCCTCGGTGATTTTGTCATAGTGGTCAAGTAGCTGTGAGAGCCATGATCTTCTTGCTCTAAATCCATGTTGGCCTGGATTGTGGAGGTCATTGGTTGCCATGAATCTAGTGACCTGACTCCTAATCACTCTCTCAAATACTTTTATTATGTGGAACGTTAGGGCAACTGGTCCATAATTTTTTGCGAATGCTTTGCTACCACCCTTGTGTAGAGGGGCAATGTCTGCTGCTTTAAGCGCATCTGGTATCTCCCCCGTGTCCAAGCTCTTCCTCCACACTATACTGAGTGCCTGTGCTACTGGCACTTTGCATTTCTTTATAAATATTGAATTCCACGAGTCTGGACCTGGGGCCGAGTGCATTGGCATATTGTCAATTTCTCTTTCAAAATTTGCTATGCTCGTGTTGATATCAGTTATATTTACAGGTGTATGGATATCATTCATAAAGAAAGTGTCGGAATCTTCCACTTTCATGCTGTGTATCGGAGTGCTAAACATGTCCTCATACTGCTTTTTTAGGATTTCACTAATTTCTTTGTCATCCTCAGTGTATGAACCTTCACTAATACGAAAAGGTCCAATACTGGCAGTGGTTTTCGCTTTTGATTTAGCATATGTGAAGAAATATTTTGGGTTTTTCTTTATTTCTTGAATTGCTTTCTGTTCTAGTTGCCTTTCTTCAGTCTGATAGGAATGCTTCAGTCTCTGCTCGATTTCTTCAATCTCCCTGTTTAAATTATTTCTTCTTTGTATGGAGAGTCGTGTCTGCTTAAGCATTTCCGTTAATTTCTTCCTTCTTTTGCAATGTCGTCTGCGTTCTCTTTCTACATTTGACCTCTTTCTGGCTTTCCTCAAAGGAATATGTTTCAGACAGACTTCATATGCTTCAGAAGTCAGTTTTTCTATTCCTTGTGTAGGACTTTTATTTCTTAGAACATTTTCCCATTGAATGTTTGTAAGTTCCCTGTTTATTTTCTCCCAGTCTATCCTTTTATTATTAAAATTGAATTTATTGAATAGCCCATCTCACTTGTTTTCTCTTGGGCCTACTACCGTTATTAATGTTAGTTTGCACTTCAATGAGCTTGTGGTCCGAGTACGTAGTGCCTGAGACAGTAATGTCTTTGATTAGCTCCTCATTGTTCGTGAATATCAGGTCCAGCGTGTTCTCGTTCCTAGCTGGTTCTGTAATCTGCTGACTGAGCGAGAATTTGTCACAAAATCTCAGTAGTTCTCTGACCTGTGGTTGGTTATTTCCAGGTTGACTTCCTGCTATAATGTTATTGTTTACTATTCTCCATTTTAAACTGGGTAGATTGAAGTCTCCAAGGAAGATGATATTTGGTACTGGGTTTGCTAGGTTATCAAGGATATTCTCTATTTTGTGGATCTGTTCAGTATTCTTTGGCTAGTTTGTCTAACCCACCATTCAATAAAGCCAAACTATCCATAAACCGAAGTTTACTTATATCTACTTTCATAAACTTGAAACCATCTTTGGGAGTAAAATCAATCTTACGGATGGGAAGGTTCGACAGTTCATTTAAAATCACCATGAAGTGAGAAGGCTGTCCATCTCACCTCACAACCTGTTCTCGCACTTGCTTATAGTCAATATTGGCTTATTTAATAAGTGCATATGTGACATACTAATTGATTGTGAATATTTTAGTTTACCTTGAAAAGCTTCATAGAAAACACCGACCTCACCTAACCTTCTTAGTATGTTAAGATAAGCATCTTATTGCTTCTTAATTACAATTATTACTTAACCTAATTACTTAACCTATACCATTGATAGGTTAAGTAATAATTGTAAATAAGTAGAACTTGGTCTAGTAGAACTTGGTTGAATGAAACTTACAAGGAAGCAATGTTGTTGATGAGGAGGTTCATTGTCTTTCCAGACAATGATTCTTTTGAGAGGTTAACTATCTTTGTTTATCCGTCTTGCCATGTAGACCCCTTCAAGATTAACAACTCTATCAACAGAAAACTCCCTTGAAAAGCTGGCAACAAGATACTCCTTAAATTTTCTAGGGTGACTGATGACATATCTAGTAAACTATATTACCAATCTCGTCTTCAATCAGCCGACTGATGACATCATCTTGCTTATGTAACACACGGTCTTACCGTCACCCACCTCCACATTCTTCACTCGGGTTCCTGTGTTGCCCCTCATTACCAATTATCTCCTTGAACTTGAAGATGTCCATAGAGCTGGCAAGCAGGGATGGAAGAGGCACGGGTAGGATTAAGGAAAACATGAAGGAGGATTAGGAGGTTGGGAGGAGAGTGGGATGGACAGGGTAGTGGCCTAACCACTTTGGCTTGGGGAGTGATTATGAAGTGATATGAGTTGATATGTGTTTTGATAGGGAGGCAAGGTTGTACTCATAAATGATGGTGATGATGTTATGGTGATGATTTTTTTTTTTTTTTTTTTTTTTTAAGATGAATGATTGCTGGCTGCCAGCAGCAGCAAGCTGTAGCTGTCACACAACAGGAGGAGAGAAGTTGCCATGCGAGGACAGAGTTTCAGTCTTGGTGCCGCATCCGTAGAGCAGTGCTGTGGTGACTTACTGATGTATTGTTGGTATAGGATCTTGTAGGTGATGTTTACAGTGAATTTATCCTGGTTGGTAGAGGTATTGGTGACTAATGTTGGCTTGTTAGCTCGTAGTTCGTTCTTGTTAGGTGTATAAAGGATCAGGAGGTTCCCATTCATCATCCTCCTCATGTGGTAGATTACTAAGTATTCTGGGCTGAGGGTAATTCCTGTTGTGGATGTACCGACTGACTTTTTACTGTAGTGACATCCTCCTTAACTGCTTTGCTGATAGTTTGTGGAGACGTCTATTCAAAGGTTCCATCTTTAATTGGATGTGGAGTCTGTCGGTCCGAATTTTCTCAGCAAGTGTCACTCCTGCTACAAATCTGAGTGCTCTATTTTGAACCCTTTGAAGTTTCAGCATATTAGACTTTTTAGTAAGAGCAAGTGGGGTGTATGGGTATTCCAGGATAGGTCGAATAAGCATTCTATAAAGATGTAGATTCACATGCTGTGGGGCTTGCCTGAATCGGTACAGCCGGGCTAGTTGTGCTTTGGCTAAGGTTACTTTCTTATTAATATGTTCGGTGGAATTCAAGAGTCTCGATATTTCATAGCCTAGAATTGTAGTAGAGTTCTGAACCTGTATTAACGTGCCACCAATGTTGATGGCCCCAAGTGTACTAGCCCAGCTGCCCACTGAGCACAGTTGAATCTTGTTAGGGTTTGTCACAATTTTCCAGTCTTGTTCCCAACTTGCTGTGGCTGCTAGTTCCTCTTTCGTCTTCCTTATGACTGAATCGTGTTTAGTTCCTTGGCCAGCAGGCACCGAGGACACTACATGGATGACATCATCTGCAAATTGAGTTATAATAGTGTCGTTATAAATAGGGCGTGGCAAGTCATTTACAAAAAGATTGAAGAGGAGTGGGCTTATGCACGATCCCTGAGGAACTCCTGCTGTCGGCATAAAGGAATCAGCTTCCTTGTTGTTAAACATTGGAATTATTGTTCTATGGCTTAGAAAATTTCTGACAAGTCTAAGGAGGGTCCAGTTGTGGTGTGGTATGGATTGCAGCTTGAAGAGCAGACCATTATGCCATAAACTGTCAAAGGCCTTGTTAACATCTCTGGTTGCTATTATTGCAGTCTGGTGTTGTTTCCTAATACTGTCTGCTGCATCGTAGATGATGTTGATGGCATGCTATGTCGATGTGTGGTTCCTAAAGCCAAACTGTTTTTCTGTATACAGATGGTGGAACTCCATGTAGTAGTTAATACGATTTGACAGTATTTTCTCAAAGCACTTCCCTGTCGACTCCAACAGGGATATAGGCCTATAGTTTCCAGGGACGTGTTTGCTTTTGCCAGGCTTCGGGATAAAGATCATTTTGGCAGTTTTAAATACTTGTGGAAAGTGTCCTGAGGCGAGGATGGCATTAAAGACATTGAGCAAGGACTCCACGTAGTTTAGAGGTAGAAACTTCAGTTGGTTGACTGAGTATAGCTGAGGTGCGACAGTGGTGTCTTTGATGATCCTAGGAGTTTTCTGATCTTTCCCCAGAATCTGGCAGGTTCTCTCTTGTACTGGTTCGCTTGGTTGACTAGAGTACCCCAAATGTCGTTTGTGTAGGAGCGTGAGGCCTAAGACATCACGTCTGAGGGCCTGAATGATTTGGAGGGATGGCTGGCCTGTGCGTAGGCGCCTCACACATTCCTGTTGGTAATGCCTCATTTTATCCTTGATCTCTCTGGTTGGTTTGTATTGTTGAATTATTCTGGTGTTGGTTAGATCACAATTGGCCATAGTGATCCAATTGGATCACAATAGCAAGTGGGCCGTGGTTCGTGACTATTTCCACTGCTAGGGCATTTTCTTCTTGGAGGTAGATGTTGGTAAATGAGCAGCCCAGCTTGATGAGGACCGCAACACCTCTATTCTGGCCAGAGTTCCTTTCAATGGTCGTGTATCCATAGAGTTTGATGTACTCACCTAGTTGTGCTTGCGGGGGTTGAGCTCTGGCTCTTTGGTCCCGCCTCTCAACCGTCAATCAACAGGTGTACAGTTTCCTGAGCCTAATGGGCTCTATCATATCTACACTTGAAACTGTGTATGGAGTCAGCCTCCACCACATCGCTTCCTAATGCATTCCATTTGTCAACCACTCTGACACTAAAAAAGTTCTTTCTAATATCTCTGTGGCTCATTTGGGCACTCAGTTTCCACCTGTGTCCCCTATTGCGTGTGCCCCTTGTGTTAAACAGCCTGTCTTTATCAACCCTGTCGATTCCCCTGAGAATCTTGAATGTGGTGATCATGTCCCCCCTAACTCTTCTGTCTTCCGAACCAACTTCCAAACTTCCAAATGTGTTGGTCAAGGCGTGCAGAGGTCTGTTTCCTCCCCTTCTTCCCTCTTATGTGCCTCATCCTCCTCTTCTGCTCCCTCGTCATCTTCATATTCTTCCTCTTCTTCTTCTTCTTCTACGTGTTCTTGTTCATCTTCATGTTCCTCTTCTGAGGTTCGTTCGTCTTCAACTGCTGCATTGGTGACTTGTGTAGCTGCTGGACGATAGACTGAGTTGGCTGGTGGTGTCGCAGTAGGCGCCTCCTGTTGTAGGGAAGGCTCCTCTTCAGATTCCTCAATGTGGATATCAAAAGTCTCGTTTGTTGAGGATGAGTAATCAGAAGGGGCCGGTGAGGCAGGAATGATTCGTGAGTTGACAGGGTGTTCAGGTTTACCATGATGGTGGCACCCATTCCCATTTATATGTGGGGTAGAAGGGTTATCTCTCACTGCTACTTTGACATGGTGAGTCTGAGTGAGGTGGTTTGGTCGTGGGACCTGTGAGGTAGTGAGTGGGACCTGTGAGGTAGTGAGTGGGACCTGTGAGGTAGTGAGTGGGACCTGTGAGGTAGTGAGTGGGACCTGTGAGGTAGTGAGTGGGACCTGTGAGGTAGTGAGTGGGACCTGTGAGGTAGTGAGTGGGACAGTGGAGTTTGCTGTAGATTGCATGGCGTTGGTTGCTTCATTTGTTGTGGGTTCAGAGACCGGTGGCTGGTGGGGTGATGACTGTGTTTGCGATGATTGTTCAGGGTTGGATGAGAACGCATCATTTGGGATTGTGACTGTGGGTAGGTTGTTAGCCTTCAAAGCTTGTTGATAATGGTGGCAAACAAGTGTGGGTTATGACCTGCATATCTTGATGCAATTGCTATTAGGATATTTACCTGTGCCGAAGCATCAGAAGATGGCTGTGACATTGGCGTTGTTGGGTGAGTTTGGCCCACCCAAGCATTATGTAGATTAGGTACGAGTGTCTGCTGGGAAGCCTGGTTTGTGGTTGTACCTTGACCCGGCATGTGTGGGAATGTTGCAGCATTCATGTTTGGTGTCGTCTGCGACTGGTTAGGTCGTGAGGTTTGGGCCTTTTCAAGCATTTTCTGCATTGCTTCTTTCCTCCTTGGACACACAGGCGATACTGCTAAATGTCCCTCTCCATAGAGGGCACATTTACGATTGCTAGGTTGGGGACAATCCCTAAATTTATGTTTTTCAGCACAAATGCTATAAGTGGGTGTTGTTGCAGGACACTTGTTCACCACGTGATCAAACTGAAGCACCGAAAGCATTGCTTAATATCAGTGAAGCGTTCTTTTGATATTTGTTCTGGAGTTGATAGGTACCCAAAGCATTTAAATCCCTGATCATTTACCTGGGTAGCATGGGCAGTAGTAGCAAAGGTTATCTTTAGAGTGGGGCGTGGGTTGCCTTCTTTGGTGATTCTGAGTATTTGTATGGCTCGTTGTTCATTACTCTGTTGATTTCGTCGAGTATTTCATCGTCGTTGTAATCCCTTGCGATGTGGCGATTGAATCGCGACACAAACACTGTCCTCCCAGCTTGGAATTTGCCAGTAGGAACGGGAATTACGCCCGCTGCATGGAGTGCAGACGCTTTATCAGGATGTAAGATTTTATGCAGATCATCTTCAGTGGGGAGCAACACAATAGCCCCATTGGATGTAAGGTAGTTTCAACGGGT
>WNGS01023929.1:0-11351 GCA_020271785.1 Procambarus virginalis | reverse complement strand
GCATATTGTTGAGAACGTGATGAAGTAAGGAAATAGCAGGCTCAATCTCTGGGAAGAGATTATTGTCACAACTCTCCCCGAAGCCTGCTGTTCCGGGTGAGTCACGTTCACGGGAGGTAGAGTGCGAGGTGGAGATGCCTCTACCTCATGCACTCTGGAGAGGGCGTCAGCGATGATGTTATCAGGCCCCTTGATGTAGCAGATCTTAAATTGAAGCCTTGAAGATATAAAGCACAGCAGACGTTGGTTATTAAATTGGGCTTGATGTAAGGATCTCAGAGGGTTGTGGTCCGAATAGATGGTGGTGGACTGAGTACTTTGCTGGTATGGAGCAAAGTGTTGCCCATTCAGGACGACGAGTAGCTCCTTGTTGCTCGTGGTGTCGTTTATGGTAGTTGGTATGTATAGTCTCGTCGCCTTGTTGTACCAGGTCACCCACGTTGCCGGTACCACTGTCGTCGCTATGGAGGATGGGAGACTTGATATCTGGCGATGCGAGAGAAGTATTAGAATATGATAAAGGAGCACAATTATGGGGTTGAAAATGATGGTGAAAGTCAGGAAGGGTTTCCGAATTAGAAAGCGCTGTCTCAGTGTCAGTGCTTTCGGAAGGAGCAGCAGGGAAGGTCTCACTGTGGCTATATGGACCTGTAAATGAGGTGAAATTGGTTAAGACAGTGGGAGGAACCCCATGGTAACGAGTCTTCATCCTCTCCTGGGCTTTCTGTAGGTTGTTGCTGGCAAAGGAATGGACCCTCTCTAGAATGTGTCGGAGATTTTGAAGATACTGGGCACATTCTGATGCTCACTGAAGGTGGCATCACGTAGAGAATCCTTGAAAGCCTTGAGAGGTGTACGGCACTTATGTCCGTAGAGCATCTCATAAGGAGATACTCCTAGTGACTCGTTGGGAAGACTTCTGAAAATACACATGATGAGATCAATTTGCCTATCCCAATCCTTTGAGGTTTCATTACAAAACTTTTTTAAGAGTGCCTTGATGGTTTGATGACTACGCTCGAGAGAACCCTGTGAAGCAGGATGATAGGGGCTGGACAGTACCTGTTTGATGTTGAACTCCTCCAGAGTCCGTTTGAAGAGATCACTGGTGAAGTTGGTGCCACAGTCGCTCTGAATCTCCCTCGGAAATCCATACTGGGTGAAGATTTTCAGTAGATTCTTCACCACTGTAGCAGCCGTAATATTTTTCACTGGAACTGCTATCGGAAATCTGGTGGTAGGACACAGGATGGTTAAGATATATGCATTGCCTGCACTGGTCCGAGGCAAAGGACCAACGCAGTCGATAATAAACTTGTGGAACGGTTCCTCAGGCACCTGGATGGGTATCAATGGTGCTCTGGGAATGGAAACGTTCGGTTTCCCGGCTAACTGACACACATGGCATAATTTGACATGAGTTTTGACGTCGTTTACCATACCTGGCCAGTAGTAGTCTTGTCGAATTCCATGGTAAGTCTTGTTGAACCCGTAGTGTGACAAAGCGCCGTGGGCCAGGTGTAGAATCGAGGGCCGCAGGCTGGTAGGAATCACTAGTTGTTCAACGTCTGCCCAATCGTCCTCGTCCTTCAGTTTACTGGGTCTATACCTGCGATAGAGTATTTCGTTCTCCATAAAGAACCCAGGAACACTGTCGGATTGGGTTTCAGCCTGAAAGAATAATGGTGTCAAGGTAAGATCATCTCTCTGTAACTTACGGAACTCCACAGCGGTCAGGTTAGCGGGTAGTTTCGAAGGGTCCTGAGGGACAGCGGTAGCAGTAGAGTCAGCTGGCTGTGGTCGTGCAGCTTGAGCACGGGTGGTCACCATATCAGGAGGAGAACCTTCATCACTCTCTTGAACCTTAGCTGGAACATGTTCAAAAATCGGGTTATCCAACACAGAGTTGCTTACCTCGGATATGTCCTTGACGATCAGGTTGTTTGGTTGTTGGTCTTCTGCCAAGTCGTTGCCCAGCAGAAGTTGCACTCCAGGCATGGGAAAAGGCTTTTCCCTGACGGCGACTTGGACTTCACCGGTCACGAAGGGACAATCTAGGTAAACTCTGGCAAGTGGATAAGGAGTTGTAGCAGTAAGGTCAGTGATGAACACAGTCTCTCCTGTGTAGGCGACGTTGGGCACAGCTGATTATAAGACGATCGATTGTAGAGCCGCTGTGTCCCGCAGGATCTTAAGTCCAAAACGTCCCTCTGAATCTGAACTGTGGGTAGAGATAGTTCCTGGATATAGATGCTTGGTAAAGAGAGAGAGATCATTAGCATGAACACCAACATTCATTACAGGCTTACCGGACTTAGGGTGAGTAGGTTTAGACTTAGGGGGTTCGATGTTACCTTTAGATTGGGACTTACCACATTTGTCAATGGTGTGTCCATATAGTCGACAATACCTGCAGTACAGTTGAGAGGTACCTTGATCTGGGCTCGCTTTCTCGTAACTGTACCAAGACTTCTTGCTGGTAGGTTCTGGAGTCAGCCGGTGGATGAGGCTGTAAGTGTCAGCTGACTTCGCGCACTTCACTAAATCCGTCTCTTCCTTGTCTGCTAAGTATAGGCGGACAGGAGGAGGTACACGTCTCAAAAATTCTTCAACCAGTATGAGGTTGACAAGCTCTGAAAAAGTAGAGACATGTGCTGCCTCCAGCCATTTCATGAAATATCTTCGTTTGGTGTTAGCAAATTCTAAGAAGGTGGTGGTACTTGCCTTGACGTAGTCACGAAACTTTCGTCGATAGCTTTCGGTGGAGAGAAGGTAGGCGTCCAACACAGCTTGTTTCAGGGTGGTGTAGTCGTTTTCTGAAGCCAAAGTGCTGAGTGTGACTGCTGCTCTACCTGTTAAATGTACTCTGAGAAGGGTAGCCCATTGGTCGTCAGGCCAATTAAGTTGATCAGCAAGGGTCTCAAAAGTGGTAAAAAACACATCAACCTCCGTTTCGATGAACGGGGGCATTAACTTACTTGCATGGGAGACATTGAAACTGGGAGGAAGACTAGCTGCCGCTTGTTGGAGTTGAGCTTGGTGTGCAGCGTCCCTCGCGAGTTCTCGGTCACGACAGTTTAGAGCTGCTTCTGCCTGTCGTTTGTCGTGGTCACGTTGCATCTCGAGTCGCTGTTTGTATAAGGCCAACTCACGTTCACTTTCTTCTTTCTTCAGTGCGGCCTCTCTTTCCTTGAGGTTCCTTTCTCTTCAGTGCTTCCTTTCAGGGCTGCCTCAGCTCCTGAGGCGGATTTCTCTTTCTTGTTCTTCCTTTCTGAGGGCAGCTTCACGTTCTCTGATTGCAGCTTCACGCTCTCTGATTGCAGCTGCTTCCTGTTGTTGCTCCGCTCGATCTTAGCAAGTTCTAACTTGAGTTTTATTGCTGTCAAGTCATGTTTATCTGAAATAGTGTATTGTTCATGAGTATCAGAATCTATCTTCCTTCATCCAAAAGATGATCTACAATCATATTATTACGGTATATTTGTTGGCGCCAGGGGAACTTCCAATTGATACTCGTGTGCAAGAGTTATCAATTCGACCCTCTTTGCGTGACGTAAGTTCCCTATTTCACCTTCTGGATTTGCCTTGAAAGCTTGTAGGCGGAACATTGTGAAAATATAGCAAAATATAGGAGACACGAATATACAGTGAGAATATGGTGAATGTCAGAAACAGGAAACGTGGCAACTGATACCTATCCTGTGGGGAATTATTAATAATTAAAGTTAATTCAAGATGGTAAATGAATAAGGTCGCAGGAAATCTTGTACCTGGTACTCACTGTGGGAGGATAAAGGCAAGAAAATCCTACTAATTAGTGAAAACTGAGTTTAAAAGACAAGTGAAACACTAAATGGCTTCAAAATAAATGAGGTAGTCCAAAAAATGTAGTCATACCTTGCCAAGTCACTATAGAACATAAGCAAAGGTACCCACTGAAATTGAATATGGTATTTACAGAATTAGCGAACTTTGTGCTCAAAAGAAAGAACGCCAATTCCCTACCTTAGGTAAATACCATCAGTCTGACCGACGAGTAGGGGTGCGAGTGTCAACTGGTGACGAGAACTATCGGCGAGGTCCCAACTCGCCAATAATAGTTCGTGCTAGAGGATCTAAAGCCCTCTTTTTCCTCCTAGAGTCGGATTGCAGGACTTAGGTGCTATTGACCCGGAGACAGACCACAGTACCAGGGTACCTATGTGATAATCTGTCAAAAATGTGAGAAATATCTGGGGACAAAAGATGTTAAACACGGATAATAACACGGAAGGGGGAGACGACCAATTAAGAGTATGACTGCGGCCTACAGTCACCACGTAATCCAAAGTTGTCTCACTCTCACCATATGCTATTCCCGTAATGCACAATATACACAGCACCATATAAAATAAAAAATGATTAATGTAAATAATGAAAGCAAGGGAAATGAAAGCCAAGTACGCTTACCACAATTACCAATACCTGAGTGAAGCTCCTTGGACAGGCCCCCAATTATATGTGACGGTAACGTGTTGGAAATGGTGGTCGGCAGTCTTCCAAATAGCAGGTGTCAATGCTGGGCCACATACATTTAATTTATATAAAAAAAGAAAAAAAAAGTGACTGCTTGTCTGATAATCTGTGGTAAGGCAAGATACACGAAAACACAAAATATAAAAATACTTTAATTAAACTAGAAAACAAAATAAAATAAAGACGATACCTTGGCATTTAAATAATGTAAAAGAAAAATACATAAAAATAGAACAAATTGAAAAGGGGGAACTGGTTACGTTAACAAAGTTAAATGGTGCTGGGAATATATGCGCTAGCTATAAACCTCTTATTTGATCACACGAGGTGGGTCAAATTAGGTGTTCACAGCAGGAGCACGAGATATATTCTGGCTGGCAGAAATGCAAGGGACTCCAACAATGACTGGCGATGATTGTGATTGGCGTGGAACGGGAGTGGTGTGTTGGATGGCGGCCAATGAGAATGCAGGACGGCCGCAAGTCGCAGTTTGGCTGGGAGAGTAGTTTGGCAGGTCGACCAGGTGTGCAGCAGGTGCTGGAGAGGGGGGAGGAGGGAGTTGCAGGTGCGTGTGGCTGTCTTGATATATACGTTAAGCCACTACAAAACGTATCTTGCATATTGTTGAGAACGTGATGAAGTAAGGAATAGCAGGCTCAATCTCTGGAAGAGATTATCGTCACANTGTTTGTATGAGTCTGCCAGTGGGCTCCCTTCCCTTTGTTTTTTTCACGGCTGTCCCAGTTTTTGGGGGGACGGATCGGCTTTGGGGCCTGCCATGTGGGTTCCCGGGGCTGGGGAAGGGCTGACTTGGGGGGCCTCTGGCCCGATTGGAACCCGTTAGGGTTTTTTTTTTTTTTACCCTCTGGCGGGGTTTGCGTTTGTGCAGAGTGGGGTTTATCCTTCCCCATTCTCCGCACGAGTGTTTGGGCGTAGGCCCTTCCCCGGGCTTGGTTCCTTGTCCCTTACGCCCGTTGCTTCCGTCCTGTCGGTGGTGCTCTTCTCCGTTGTTCATCCCTTTTAACTTGGGATAGGACTTCCCCATCATGTTCCCTCTCTTGGGGTTTACATTAGTATCCACTCAATTTAACGGCCTATATGGGGCTGTACCCTGGTCGTTATTTCCGGCACTCCGTTATTTCCGAAGTTAAGTCGGGGGGGTGGGTAATTTTTCAAGGACATTCAGGTAGGATATATTTTATACGTATAACTAAAATTAAATAAAGTTCATTGTGTAATTGTGTTCCAATTTAGTGCCAAGCCGACGATTAAGCCAGCTGGTGGCTGCTGCATGATGTGTGAACATAGTTTGATCAAGTCCAGATGGGTGGGAAAAAATTGGTTCATTCCTTTGTATTGCAAAATATTTCATGTATCAATCAGTGATTGTTAATATTTTCTCAATAAAATTTTAGAGATGTGTTTTGTTTTACCCTGAACAGTGCAGGTAATGTATTTTTAATGTTATGACACAGGCTGTGGCGGCCAGGCCATAACAATGGCGATCGAGCCTTGTCACTGAGAGCTAGCGAAGATGAAATATTTTGAGCTCACCTTTTCTCTGCTAATGATAGAATATATCTTTGCAGAGATTAATATGTAGCTTTTGGTGAAAAAAAATTAATATATTGAAATACTATAATAAAATTGGTAAATTGACTTACTTTAATGAAGCTGAAGATACGAAGCTGTGAAGATTACGTCATCCTCTGCAGTGCTTGTTTTATATTGTTCAGTACTGTATACAGGGTACATACAGTATGTACACTTATTTTCAGGCATTCACTTCACACAACAGCTAGCCTTACTACTAATTCACATGAGTTATAATTCAAATTCACAATTGAAAATTATTTCTACTGTATATTTACACTGTACAGTATCTTTTTGTCAAGGCTTAATCATTAGCACTTACAATACTGTACTCTATCAACACTTTTTACACTAATTGATATGCCTTTCAATCATATTTTATATCGTTAGTGGAGGCTACACAACTTTTGATGGGAATTCAGCATCAGCGGGTGCAACATGGCTTGCAGAGCATTCGTTGCTGGCGGATGCTCCATGACTTGTTGATGGGAATTCAGCATCGGCGGGTGCAGCATAGCTTGCAGAGCATTCGTTGCCAGCGGAGGCTGCACAACTTGTTGATGGGAATTCAGCATCGGCGGGTGCAGCATAGCTTGCAAAGCATTCGTTGTTGGCGGAGGCTGCACAACTTGTCGATGGGAATTCAGCAAAGGCGGGTGCAGCATAGCTTGCAGACCATTCATTGCCGGCGGAGGCTGCACGACTTGTCGATGGGAATTCAGCATCGACGGGTGCAGCATAGTTTGCAGAGCATTCGATGCCGGCGGAGGCTGCACGATTTGTTGATGGGAATTCAGCATCGGCGGGTGCAGCATGGCTTGTAGGGCACTCGTTGCCAGCGGATGCGCATGACTTTTTGAATTCTCAGTGGGTGCTTTCACGAACCGTTGAAATCATGAATTTATCTATTTTTGTCTGAATCTGATTTTCTCTGGCTAATATTCTGAGACATTGTTCTCAGCCGCGCGAGTTCACAGTAAACAATGCGGTCACATGGCCAGGCGCAGTACATTTTAGGTCCATGGGAAACAAAGTACCTATTGCCTATACAGTGGAGCCTCGATTAACGAGTGGCTCTATTAACGAGTTTTTCCAGTAACGAGCAAGCCACTCGCAGCAAATTTGTCTCTATTGACGAGCTCGCCTCTATTAACGAGCGAAACCACATGGTGCTTCCTAGCGTCTCGCGGGTTCTCGCAAATTCTCGGACGCCTCCGACGCCAGTGTTGTTGTTGTATCTCACACAACAAGCATCCCTCTGGATTTATTTGCTCTTTTCTTTGGGTTTTTAGTGGTTTTGCGACTACAGTTTGTAACACACGATGTCTCCAAAGAAGCTGCTTGCTAAAGATAGTGTTGTCAAGAGGAAGAAAGATACAATTACTGTGGATTTGAAGAAGGAAATTATAGCAAAGCATGAGTGTGGTGTCTGTGTGACTGATCTCACAAGGGAGTATGGCAGGTCCTCATCAACAATTTACACCATTAGTAAGGGAATGAGGAGGGAAGGGAGGATGCTGCCTCTTGCCTGCTGCTGACATCACTCTGATAAAGCAGTGACAAACCGGTGTGTGAACATGTTTAATGACAATTTGCTGTCTCGTTTTAGGGACATCCTAAAACAAAGACAAAAACAATTGTCAATAGAAAAGTTCTTTCCAAAAGTAGAGAAAAGAAGAGCCAGTGATAGTGAACCACAACCTGGTCCCAGTGGGGTGAAAATCCCAAGAGAGAGAGAGAGCCCACCTGACTCAGAGGTGGATTCTCCTTCCACACCATAACCCCTCTCCTCCATCCCACCTCCCCATCGTCTCCCTCAAGCCAGCAAAGACTCTTCATAAGGTAAAGTAAACATTAAAACAGTACAACAAAACATTTATAATTACATGTGCTGTATTATATTTACATTAAAAAATGTCATACAAGTATGGATGTTTTTGGGAGTGGAACGGATTAAATTTATTTCCTTTATTTTAAATGGGGAAATTTGCTTCCAAAGACGAGTTTTCCAAGTAACGAGCTCGGTGCCAGAACGGATTAAACTCGTTAATAGAGGTTCCACTGTACTATAAAAGGTATTTAATAAGAAAACAAAGAATTTTGCTTAATAACAATTGTTTCAAAATATTTTATTAATAATAATTCAGAATTTTCTTCATAAAACTGATTCATTTTAAAAGAAAGTTAAGATTTAATATGCCACTCTGGATGATCGAGGTCGGTGGCCTGGTCACCAATTGAGGGGCTGCCGATGCCAAAACAAACCCAGTACCGACCATCGGTAATATCGACCACCAGACCGGTATACGAGGCTCCAGATACCGATCTTCCAAACCAGTCGTTATTACCGGCAGATCGATATAAAAGAGGTTGTTAAATTGAGTGGATATTGTTTTTTAGATTTTTGGCTTCTGTTCCCGCGTGTTGGGCTGTTTCTTCTCTTTGGCGAATCGCCTGGGATACGTCCTGTTCGTCTACTTTTCTTTCGTGTCCTGCGCATGCACCATGGGAGATTGTTTTGGTTCAAGCGGTGTAATTACCTAAGTGTAGTTACAGGATGAGAGCTACGCTCGTGGTGTCCCGTCTTCCCAGCACTCTTTGTCATATAACGCTTTGAAACTACTGACGGTCTTGGCCTCCACCACCTTCTCCCCTAACTTGTAACAACCGTCTACCACTCTGTTTGCGAAAGTGAATTTTCTTATATTTCTTCGGCATCTGTGTTTAGCTAGTTTATATCTATGACCTCTCCTTGTGAGAAGGTACAAAGCATCGTGGGCGTCCAAGGCCCCTATTCTTCCCTCCATCCTCCTCAGGTCATTCAGCTTTTCTTCGAGGACTACCTCTATGGCGCTCGAGCCCAGAGGTGCCCCTAGCAGCACACTGTCGGTGGGAGCGATCACTTGGGCTCCTGGTAATATGGTTCGCACTGCATCTATGGTTGGTTGGCTAGATGAGATGATTTCACACTTTAAAGGGTTTAGGGTGAGTCCTAACTCCTCTCCCTTAGATTCCACCAGCTGTAGATCTTCTAGCAGGGCCTCCTGTGTGCCAGGGTGCCATCGTCCAGGAACCAGATGTTGAGTTCGCTGGTCAACCTGCTTGTAACCTCTTTAACAGCCATGCAAAAAAGAAAAGGGGCAAGTGGGTCTCCCTGCTGGACACCTTCTGCAGAAACAACTTCGTGTTCCCCAAACAATAGCGTCGATTCCCTACTGTACCCTGCTGAGACGAAGGGGAGTAGAGAAGGAAAGTTTGTTCGAACTGCTTCCAATACCACATCCCTTTTTACCTGGTTGAAGGCATTTTTAAAGTCTAATTTAATTAATGCCTTATTTTCTGGGAGGTGCTTGATATAGGCTCGTGCTGCATGAGCTGCTGCTTCACAGCCATGGGGACATCGAAACCTAGTTGATATATATATATATATATGTCGTACCTAGTAGCCAGAACGCACTTCTCAGCCTACTATGCAAGGCCCGATTTGCCTAATAAGCCAAGTTTTCATGAATTAATTGTTTTTCGACTAAATAACCTACCTAACCTAACTTTTTCGGCTACCTAACCTAACCTAACCTATAAAGATAGGTTAGGTTAGGTTAGGTAGGATTGGTTAGGTTCGGTCATAATCTACGTTAATTTTAACTCCAATAAAAAAAAATTGACCTCATACATAATGAAATGGGTAGCTTTATCATTTCATAAGAAAAAAATTGGAGAAAATATATTAATTCATGAAAACTTGGCTTATTAGGCAAATCGGGCCTTGCATAGTAGGCCGAGAAGTGCATTCTGGCTACTAGGTACGTCTCCGTGGTGTAGTGGTAAGACACTCGCCTGGCGTTCCGCGAGCGCTATGTCATGGGTTCGTATCCTGGCCGGGGAGGATTTACTGGGCGCAATTCCTTAACTGTAGCCTCTGTTTAACGCAACAGTAAAATGTGTACTTGGATGAAAAAACGATTCTTCGCGGCAGGGGATCGTATTCCAGGGACCTGCCCGAAACGCTACGCGTACTAGTGGCTGTACAAGAATGTAACAACTCTTGTATATATCTCAAAAAAAAAAAAAAAATTGGCTTATTAGGCAAATCGGGCCTTGCATAGTAGGCAGAGAAGTGCGTTCTGGCTACTAGGTACGACATATATATATATATATATTATATATATATATATATATATATATATATATATATATATATATATATTATATATATATATATATATATATATATATATATATATTGTGACGGTGTTCCCCCCTTCTAATTCTCCCACGCCTGCTGTAAGAGTCATGTCCACTATTCCCGAGCGTTCTCTACATTGCAGGCAACAAGTGAACATGTGTGGGAGAGAACAGTATTCTCGAAGAGCCGAGAAATTCGCGAAAATAGAACATTTTGGCCTGTGGGATAGGCCCTTTAGGGAGCCAATGTGGCGCTGGCAAGTCTGTTCTCCCGCCAAAACTGTGTGACGTCAGTGGCGCCAGATTGGTCACCGTCAGCGACATGGCACTGGGAGCCAATGAAAACCAACTTTGGAAAAGTGACGTCACATAGGCAGGGCGGGTCCAGCCGTGTTGGCGCCAGGCGGTATCAGTCTTTCACGACACGTCCGAGAGGTAGGACGCACGATCGGTCATCCTGTCAGAGTGACGGATTTACCGAACTCCGGTGGATTTAAGCGTCTCCAGTTGTTGGCACGCACTCTGTGAGGTCTTCCTGTAACCCAGTTGTGGCTCAGATAAGGAATTGACAAAATATTGAGCAACAAGTGCTCCGGGGACAGGTGCGTTGCAAGAAGTGGGCCGGGCATCGATGTGTGTCGTCGTTGGCAGTTCACCAGTATAAGAGGCAGCTTAGTGGCCGGGCCACCCACCGTGAGTGAACCAGGTTGACAGCCTTGTCAACCAGGTTGAACGTGTGATCGACGATCCTGTCAAGTTTGACAGTAACCCCACCTTCGTGGAACCCTACGAGTCAACAGTTGAATGCAAGCACGTCGAGAAGTCTTCCCAAATACCTAGCGTTATATCTAGACGACGAGGGAATTGACAGTGTTGTGAGCTTCAAGTGCTCTGAAGTCGGGTGCTGTGCGTGTGTCGTCCGGGACGGTGATAACTTCAGTGACTTCGTAGTGGTGAGAGGCAGTTACTCTGGGAATACAGTGACAAGGACTAATTGGGAAACGTACGACGACAGCCGAGACGTAGGCTGGCTGCCGTAAGTGGGAGGAAGTTGACGG
>WNGS01023926.1:0-21923 GCA_020271785.1 Procambarus virginalis | reverse complement strand
AAGGCATGGGAAAAGGCTTTTCCGTGGCGGCGACTTGGACTTCACGGTCACGAAGGGACAATCCAGGTAAACTCTTGCAAGTGGATAAGGAGTTGTAACAGTTAGGTCAGTGATGACACAGTCTCTCCTAGTGTAGGCGGACGTTGGGCACAGCCGATTTTAAAACGATCGATTGTAGAGCCGTTGTGTCCCGCAGGATCTTAAGTCGCGAACGTCCCTCTGAATCTGAATCCGGGGGTAGAGTATAGTTTCCGGATATAGATGCTTGGCTAAAGAGAGAAGGATCATTAGCATGAACACCAACATTCATTACAGGCTTAAAGAACTTAGGGTGAGTAGGTTAGACTTAGGGGGTTCGACATTACATTTAGATTGCGACTTACCACATTAGTCAATGGTGTGTCCATATAATCTACAATCCCTGCAGTACAGTTGAGAGGTACCTTGATCTGCGCTCGCTTCCTCGTAACTGTACCAAGATTTCTTGCTGTTAGGATCTGGAGTCAGCCGTGCGTGGGATGAGGCTGTAAGTGTCATTCGACTTCGCACATTTCACTAACTCCGTCTCTTCCTTGTCTGCTATATATAGGCGGACAGGAGGAGGTACACGTCTCAAAAATCTTCAACCAGTATGAGTGTGACAAGTTCTGAAAAAGTAGAAACATGTTGCTTCCTCGAGCCATTTCATGAAATATCTTTGTTTGGTGTTAGCAAATTCTAAGCAAGTGGGTGGTACTTGCCTGACGTAGTCACGAAACTTTCCGTTGGTAGCTTTCGGTGGAGAGAAGGTAGGCGTCCAACACAGCTTGTTTCAGGGTGGTGAGTCGATCTTTTCCGAAGCCAAAGTGCGAGTGTGACTGCTGCTCTACCTGTTAAAGGTACTCGGAGAAAGGTAGCCAATTGGTCGTCAGGCAAATTAAGTTAAACAGCAAGGGTCTCAAAAGTGTAACAGAAAACCCCCACCTTTAACCTCCGTTTCTATAACCGGGGGCATTAACTTACTTGCAAGGGAGATATTGAAACGGGAAGGAAGACTAGCTGCCGCTTGTTGGAGTTGAGCTTGGTGTGCAGCGACCCTCGCGAGTTCTCGGTCAAGACAGTCTAGAGCTGTTTCTCCCTGTCGTCTGGTCGTGCTTCCCGTTGGACATCTCTAGTCGCTGTTGCGTCTAAGGGCTAACTCACGTTCTTGCTGTCCTTGACGGAGTCGGGGCCTCCCGCTTCACTTTCTACCTTCGGATGGGCGCTGCTTCCTTGGCCAGGGCTGCCTCACGCGGTCCACACTTGAGGTGCGGATGTTCTGCTTCTTGTTTTCTTTTCTAAATGCAGCTTCACGCGCTTGTCTCCTTTCCTTTCTGAGGGCAGCTTCACGCGTTTGGTTCTTCCGTTCTGAGGGCAGCTTCACGCTCTCTGCATGCAGCTGTGCATGCCTCTCTGCTTGCAGCTGCTTCTTGGTGTTGCTGTAGCTCGATCTTAGCAAGTTCCATTTGAGCTTTATTGCTATCAAGTCATCTTTATCTGAAATCATGTACTGTTCATGAGTAGAAGAATCTATAATATCTTCTTCAGCAAGGTGATCCATAGTCATATTATTGATGGCAAACTTGTTGGCTCCATAAGGAACTTCTAAGTGATCCTCATGTGCAAGAAGTTAACAAATCGACCCTCCTAGAGTGACGTAAGGTCCCTATTTCACTTTCTGAATTATGGATCTGCTTTGAAAGCTTGTAAGCGGAACATGGTGAAAATATAGCAAAACAAAGGAGACGATATAGCGAGAATATGGTGAGTGTCAGAAACAGGAAACGTGGCAACTGATACCTATCCTGTGGGGAATTATTAATACTTAAAGTTAATTCAAGATGGTAAATGAATAAGGTCGCAGGAAATCTTGTACCTGGTACTCACTATGGGAGGATAAAGGCAAGAAAATCCTACTAATTAGTGAAAACTAAGTTTAAAATACAAGTGAAACACTAAATGGCTTCAAAATAAATGAGGTAGTCCAAAAAATGTAGTCATACCTTGCCAAGTCACTATAGAACATAAGCAATGGTACCCACTGAAATTGAATATGGTATTTACAGAATTAGCGAACTTTGTGCTCAAAAGAAAGAACGCCAATTCCCTACCTATTGGTAAATACCATCAGTCTGACCGACGAGTAGGGGTGCGAGTGTCAACTGGTGACGAGAACTATCGGCGAGGTCCCAATTCGCCAATAATAGTTCGTGCTAGAGGATCTAAAGCCCTCTTTTCCCTCCTAGAGTCGGATTGCAGGACTTGGGTGCTATTGACCCGGAGACAGACCACAGTACCAGGGTACCTATGTGATAATCTGTCAAAAAGTGAGAAATATCTGGGGACAAAGATGTTAAACACGGAGGATAACACGGAAGGGGGAGACGACCAATTAAGAGTATGACTGCGGCCTACAGTCACCACGTAATCCAAAGTTGTCTCACCCTCACCACATGCTATTCCCGTAATGTACAATATACACAGCACCATATAAAATAAAAAATGATTAATGTGAATAATGGAAGCAAGGGAAATGAAAGCCAAGTGTGCTTACCACAATTACCAATACCTGAGTGAAGCTCCGTGGACAGGCCCCCATTTATATGTGACGGTAACGAGTTGGAAATGGTGGTCGGCAGTCTTCCAACTAGCAGGTGTCAGTGCTGGGCCACATATAATATATAAAAAAAAGAAAAGGAAAAAAAAGAGAAAAAAAAAGAATGACTGCGTGATTGGTAATCTGTGGTAAGGTCGGAAATACGAAAGACAATAATAAAAACTGGATTTTAATAACAATAAAAAAACACAAATTGAAACAAATGCAAAATCTTGGCTTACTGGTAAAAATGTCAAGTGGAAAAAAATACATAAACATGAAAATAGATTACGTTAATGGGGAGGAGAATTGACATACAAAAGTAAATAAAATATGAATGCTGGAATATATGCACTAACTATAAACCTCTATTTGACCACACAAGGTGAGTCACTTAGGAGTTCATAGCTTGCGAGCACACAATATTCTGGCTGGCAGAAACGCAAGGGACTCCAACAATAACTGGCGAGGTCTTGTGATTGGCGAGGAGCCGGAGTGGAGTGTTGGTTGGCGGCCAATGAGGAAGCTGGATGGCCGCAAGTCGCTAGTTAGGCAGTTGAAGGGTTCGGCGCGTCGACCAGGTGCAGCAGGTGCTGGAGTGGGGGGGAGGAGGGAGTGGCTGGTACGTGTGGCTATCTTAATATGTATGTTTAGCCACTACAAAACGTATCTTGTATATTGATGAGGACAGGATGAGTCGCAGAAATAGCAGGCTAAATCTCTGATAAGAAATTATCGTCACAACATTTATTAGCAAACAATGTTATATTGATTAACCATCCTTCAACCATCAAGGCCCATCAGATGCTGTGTTATCATAAAGTATGATAATCATGTATATTATGCCTAACAGTCTCCGTGGTGTAGTGGTAAGACACTCGCCTGGCGTTCCGCGAGCGCTGTGTCATGGGTTCGTATCCTGGCCGGGGAGGATTTACTGGGCGCAATTCCTGAACTGTAGCCTCTGTTTAACGCAACAGTAAAATGGGTACTTGGATGAAAAAACGATTCTTCGCGGCGGGGATCGTATTCCAGGGACCTGCCCGAAACGCTACGCGTACTAGTGGCTGTACAAGAATGTAACAAATCTTGTATATATCTCAAAAAAAAAAGAAAAAAAGAAAAATGAAAAAAATAAATTACTGGACTTCGTTTAATAAACTGTGCTTGAAGTTATTATATATACGTTAACATTTAATGGTCAATATTCACTGCTATTTGCCCCTAACATTCATCTAAAGACGTAAACAAAATAATTAAAAATTATTATGGATATATAAGGAAATGGAATATTGCCATGCAATTTGCCAATTGCATTTAACCGTCCCTACGTGTCCGAGCCTCATCGCGGCGGCTGATGTCAGCGTCGTGGTGTAGCAGAGAGTAGTGTGCCAACTCAGTCTCTTGACCCATACTACTTCTTCACAAGGTCGGATGTAACACACTCATGGAACAACGGATTCAATTTCAACAGGCCCCAATGTAACACAGTAATGAATAGATGTTTTTTACCCATAGGGTTATAAACCCGTGGAACAGCCTTCCAGCCGCTGCCACAAACGGTAAAACACTGCCGAATTGTAAGATCCAGCTTGCAAAAATCATCAGAACAAATGGTGGGGAAGGGGATGACCATTGACAAGCTGCCAGCTTCCTGTCCTCGTTGAGGTCACTAGTGTGTTAGTGGCCCTCAGGTATATCAGGTATAGCTTTCACCCAAACACCGAAACATTTTCTACTACGCTGTTGGCGAAACAATCGATGATGTTATATGTATTATTTATTTGCCCATTAGAGTTGCAAATGTTTTACGAAGCATGTAACTTTTTCGTTTAACATTTATCATACGATATAGCATGTTGAGTATATGATATTTTTCATATGGCAATAAATTTCGTGTGTAATATGACTGGACATATTATTTATTTATTTGTAGAGTGTGTCTGTGTGTGTGTGTCTGCGTGTCTCTCTCTCTCTCTCTCTTTCTGTTGTAATTATTTGGTCAACTATACATACTATTACGTACTGAATATTTGGGTCTAAATAGATTTTGATATCATTATTCGTGTAAAGTGTATAAACTATATTCACTGATGTAAATAACAGCAAACCACTTTTAATCTGAATTATTTTTGTGTGTGTTGTTGATTGAGAGGCGATGACGATCGCCCCTAAATCAACAAATAGGGGGACACTTTAAATGTTAAATCGACTAGGGTCTCCTAAAACGAACAATGAGTCTTCGCCTTATATTGGAAAAAAGGACAAATATCGCACACCTGAGAGAGGGAGGCAGCTACCCGTTTCTAGTTGGCTACTACAGGAAATACCAATCAGGGTGTCGGAATTGCCAGCCTTGGCAATTTCCACACATGTCTGTAGTCTGATGCTCCAACTGTTGTAAGCTTCCCTGATGTCCCTGGTTTCGCGTAATTTATTTAAAAGCTCCACTCTCCGAAACTCTCCCGCGATAATCTTATAATAAGGCTAGTTAGAAAGTGCAGAAACGGTCTCTTAAACTAAACTTCACCAACAATAATAGTTAGAATTTTTTTACACTATACTAGATATATATATATATATATATATATATATATATATATATATATATATATATATATATATATATATATATATATATATATGCACATACTTGCATGAACCACAAGAGAAGATTTACAAATCTTTAGACAACACCCACCAGTGGGACTCGAACCCAGAAAGCACAACTATCTTCCAATAGCTGCCATAACTAGTATGCCTTAACCCACTACACCAAGTCAGACCCTTAAAAGAGATAGAGACTTCGAAGCATTTACCTCAAATATCTCCACCTCCCAAGGGCGCCAGATTAGTGAGGGGTCACTCAAGCATTTTTCATCAAGCCACTGTCAATGTGGGAGAACTCGTGTCTATGCTATAAGCACATACTTGCATGAACCACAAGAGAAGATTTACAAATCTTTAGACAACACCCACCAGTGGGACTCGAACCCAGAAAGCACAACTATCTTCCAATAGCTGCCATAACTAGTATGCCTTAACCCACTACACCAAGTCAGACCCTTAAAAGAGATAGAGACTTCGAAGCATTTACCTCAAATATCTCCACCTCCCAAGGGCGCCAGATTAGTGAGGGGTCACTCAAGCATTTTTCATCAAGCCACTGTCAATGTGGGAGAACTCGTGTCTATGCTATAAGCACATACTTGCATGAACCACAAGAGAAGATTTACAATCTTTAGACAACACCCACCAGTGGGACTCGAACCCAGAAAGCACAACTATCTTCCAATAGCTGCCATAACTAGTATGCCTTAACCCACTACACCAAGTCAGACCCTTAAAAGAGATAGAGACTTCGAAGTATTTACCTCAAATATCTCCACCTCCCAAGGGCGCCAGATTAGTGAGGGGTCACTCAAGCATTTTTCATCAAGCCACTGTCAATGTGGGAGAACTCGTGTCTATGCTATAAGCACATACTTGCATGAACCACAAGAGAAGATTAACAATCTTTAGACAACACCCACCAGTGGGACTCGAACCCAGAAAGCACAACTATCTTCCAATAGCTGCCATAACTAGTATGCCTTAACCCACTACACCAAGTCAGACCCTTAAAAGAGATAGAGACTTCGAAGCATTTACCTCAAATATCTCCACCTCCCAAGGGCGCCAGATTAGTGAGGGGTCACTCAAGCATTTTTCATCAAGCCACTGTCAATGTGGGAGAACTCGTGTCTATGCTATAAGCACATACTTGCATGAACCACAAGAGAAGATTAACAATCTTTAGACAACACCCACCAGTGGGACTCGAACCCAGAAAGCACAACTATCTTCCAATAGCTGCCATAACTAGTATGCCTTAACCCACTACACCAAGTCAGACCCTTAAAGAGATAGAGACTTCGAAGCATTTACCTCAAATATCTCCACCTCCCAAGGGCGCCAGATTAGTGAGGGGTCACTCAAGCATTTTTCATCAAGCCACTGTCAATGTGGGAGAACTCGTGTCTATGCTATAAGCACATACTTGCATGAACCACAAGAGAAGATTTACAATCTTTAGACAACACCCACCAGTGGGACTCGAACCCAGAAAGCACAACTATCTTCCAATAGCTGCCATAACTAGTATGCCTTAACCCACTACACCAAGTCAGACCCTAAAAGAGATAGAGACTTCGAAGCATTTACCTCAAATATCTCCACCTCCCAAGGGCGCCAGATTAGTGAGGGGTCACTCAAGCATTTTCATCAAGCCACTGTCAATGTGGGAGAACTCGTGTCTATGCTATAAGCACATACTTGCATGAACCACAAGAGAAGATTAACAATCTTTAGACAACACCCACCAGTGGGACTCGAACCCAGAAAGCACAACTATCTTCCAATAGCTGCCATAACTAGTATGCCTTAACCCACTACACCAAGTCAGACCCTTAAAAGAGATAGAGACTTCGAAGCATTTACCTCAAATATCTCCACCTCCCAAGGGCGCCAGATTAGTGAGGGGTCACTCAAGCATTTTTCATCAAGCCACTGTCAATGTGGGAGAACTCGTGTCTATGCTATAAGCACATACTTGCATGAACCACAAGAGAAGATTACAATCTTTAGACAACACCCACCAGTGGGACTCGAACCCAGAAAGCACAACTATCTTCCAATAGCTGCCATAACTAGTATGCCTTAACCCACTACACCAAGTCAGACCCTTAAAAGAGATAGAGACTTCGAAGCATTTACCTCAAATATCTCCACCTCCCAAGGGCGCCAGATTAGTGAGGGGTCACTCAAGCATTTTTCATCAAGCCACTGTCAATGTGGGAGAACTCGTGTCTATGCTATAAGCACATACTTGCATGAACCACAAGAGAAGATTACAATCTTTAGACAACACCCACCAGTGGGACTCGAACCCAGAAAGCACAACTATCTTCCAATAGCTGCCATAACTAGTATGCCTTAACCCACTACACCAAGTCAGACCCTTAAAAGAGATAGAGACTTCGAAGCATTTACCTCAAATATCTCCACCTCCCAAGGGCGCCAGATTAGTGAGGGGTCACTCAAGCATTTTTCATCAAGCCACATGACAGTGGCTTGATGAAAATGCTTGAGTGACCCCTCACTAATCTGGCCCTTGGAGGTGGAGATATTTGAGGTAAATGCTTCGAAGTCTCTATCTCTTTTAAGGGTCTGACTTGGTGTAGTGGGTTAAGGCATACTAGTTATGGCAGCTATTGGAAGATAGTTGTGCTTTCTGGGTTCGAGTCCCACTGGTGGGTGTTGTCTAAAGATTGTTAATCTTCTCTTGTGGTTCATGCAAGTATGTGCTTATAGCATAGACACGAGTTCTCCCACATTGACAGTGGCTTGATGAAAAATGCTTGAGTGACCCCTCACTAATCTGGCGCCCTTGGGAGGTGGAGATATTGAGGTAAATGCTTCGAAGTCTCTATCTCTTTTAAGGGTCTGACTTGGTGTAGTGGGTTAAGGCATACTAGTTATGGCAGCTATTGGAAGATAGTTGTGCTTTCTGGGTTCGAGTCCCACTGGTGGGTGTTGTCTAAAGATTGTAAATCTTCTCTTGTGGTTCATGCAAGTATGTGCTTATAGCATAGACACGAGTTCTCCCACATTGACAGTGGCTTGATGAAAAATGCTTGAGTGACCCCTCACTAATCTGGCGCCTTGGGAGGTGGAGATATTTGAGGTAAATGCTTCGAAGTCTCTATCTCTTTTAGGGTCTGACTTGGTGTAGTGGGTTAAGGCATATAGTTATGGCAGCTATTGGAAGATAGTTGTGCTTTCTGGGTTCGAGTCCCACTGGTGGGTGTTGTCTAAAGATTTGTAAATCTTCTCTTGTGGTTCATGCAAGTATGTGCTTATAGCATAGACACGAGTTCTCCCACATTGACAGTGGCTTGATGAAAAATGCTTGAGTGACCCCTCATACTAATCTGGCGCCCTTGAGGGGTGGAGATATTGAGGTAAATGCTTCGAAGTCTCTATCTCTTTTAAGGGTCTGACTTGGTGTAGTGGGTTAAGGCATACTAGTTATGGCAGCTATTGGAAGATAGTTGTGCTTTCTGGGTTCGAGTCCCACTGGTGGGTGTTGTCTAAAGATTTGTAAATCTTCTCTTGTGGTTCATGCAAGTATGTGCTTATAGCATAGACACGAGTTCTCCCACATTGACAGTGGCTTGATGAAAAATGCTTGAGTGACCCCTCACTAATCTGGCGCCCTTGGGAGGTGGAGATATTTGAGGTAAATGCTTCGAAGTCTCTATCTCTTTAAGGGTCTGACTTGGTGTAGTGGGTTAAGGCATACTAGTTATGGCAGCTATTGGAAGATAGTTGTGCTTTCTGGGTTCGAGTCCCACTGGTGGTGTTGTCTAAAGATTGTTAATCTTCTCTTGTGGTTCATGCAAGTATGTGCTTAAGCATAGACACGAGTTCTCCACATGACAGTGGCTTGATGAAAAATGCTTGAGTGACCCCTCACTAATCTGGCGCCCTTGGGAGGTGGAGATATTGAGGTAAATGCTTCGAAGTCTCTATCTCTTTTAAGGGTCTGACTTGGTGTAGTGGGTTAAGGCATACTAGTTATGGCAGCTATTGGAAGATAGTTGTGCTTTCTGGGTTCGAGTCCCACTGGTGGGGTGTTGTCTAAAGATTGTAAAATCTTCTCTTGTGGTTCATGCAAGTATGTGCTNACCATCACCAGAGAAATCTTAACAAACAACACAGAAATCTTCGATAGATTCAGCGATAGCAGGGAGCTCCACATCTGCGAGGCACTACACATCAAAAAGTCAACCAGCAATGAACAGCCAATTAATGACACAACTATATCTACCGACTTCAGACTCCAACCAATAAAAGAAGCATCAAGAGGAAGTAGGGGCCAATAGAACTTCTGTAGTTACTTCCATTCTGATGTTCTCATATCCAATTAATACCCATAGTTTCGTGTTTTGTCTCCGTTATTACATGGATGGCCCATGACAGCTTCAGTAACTCGCACATTACTTTACACGCAATGTTAGCTATTTCAAGAGTCACACAAGACTCTTCCAGCTGTAATGGAAGTCTTGTGTGGCACAGTGACAAATTCTATCTAACTGTAGAAGCTTATGCAGTCTGCCTATCTCTCTCTCGTTTGAGTTCAAACTGGCATTATTATACTGGTAAAATATATATTTTTTGCATCTCTTCTTAGTTTTTTCTCTCTTGCCTCCTTACAGTATATAATAACATCATTTCCTATCTTCACTGTATTAATGAACTAGGCATCGGGGCTCTGAGAATTTTCTATCAGGTCCATGTGGGCTACGTTTTATCTAGTTCTTTGATCTACATACTCTTCTGAATCACTTCTATACTATGTTTGAGGCTTTTCCTTGTATACCTCGGCGCAACACCATTCAAAAATTCAGTCAACCACTTGTTTCTTTAAAAAATGGTCATGTCTAGGTAACCCACCTCACTTTGTATGTGATTCTTGTTTTAAATTGCAGTATACAGCACGTATTTAAATGTTATCATAGTTATATTAATTTTTGAATAATAGTTTTTGAAAGACAAAACGATTAGTGTTTTTCTCTGATTGCAACTCTTCCGATTGTAATTGCTCTGAACGCAATTGTCCCGATTGTAATTGCTCTGAATGAAATTGTATAAAATTGTTTCTTTTCCTTGCATTAAATTGTGGAACTGCAAATTTTATTCTGCACTTTGTATGTGTGTATGCTAAAACTGCACCGAGTGAGAATGCGTGTACAAATCTAGTTAATCTTATAATATTATTACAACTGTTCTTTTATATTCTTATCACAGGAGTCGAACAACTTTTTGTGTTCGTGGGTTTGAGGGACGAAAGAAGAGATGGATCGTGGAAGTGGGTGGATGGGCTTCCAGTCAACGCCGCAGACTGGGGACCTGACGAGCCCAACAACGCAAAAGGAGATGAATTCTGCGGAGAAATTCGAATGCATTTCGACCGGATGCTCAATGATCAATCCTGCCCATTTGTGAACCGATTTCTTTGTCAATATCACCCTCCCAATTGAGGATGTTGAGGCGCCTCTCTATGAAAGGAAGACTTAGCTTGATTAATTTTGTTCTATTTTAATGTTTTCACGTAGTATAAATAACAGGCATTTGCAAAATACTCTTAGTTAATTATCCTGAAAAGAACATTGTTAAGTTTCAATCCATCACAAAATATGAGGTAGTTAGAGAGTGAAGAGCTTGTTATAACAAGAATTAGGGGAATCTTACAATAGCTGTGAGCTTTGCACTACCTTAAAGTCTTACACTATCTCTGAGTTATACACTATCTCATAGTCTTACACAATCGCTGATTCTTACACTCTCTCTGAGTCTTACACTATCGCTGAGTCTTACACTATCTCTGAGTCTTACACTATCGCTGAGTCTTACACTATCGCTGAGTTTTACACTATCTCTGAGTCTTACACTATCTCTGAGTCTTACACTATCTCTGAGTCTTACACTATCTCCGAGTCTTACACTTTCGCTGAGTTTTACACTGCGAGTCTTGCATTGGCTGTGAGTGTTACACTGACTGTGAGTTTTGCACTGGTTGTGAGTGTTGCACTGGTTGTGAGTGTTGCACTGGTTGTGAGTGTTGCACTGGTTGTGAGTGTTGCACTGGCTGTGAGTGTTACACTGGCTGTGAGTGTTGCACTGGTTGTGAGTGTTGCACTGGTTATGAGTGTTGCACTGGTTGTGAGTGTTGCACTGGCTGTGAGTGTTTCACTGGCTGTGAGTGTTGCACTGGTTGTGAGTGTTGCACTGGTTGTGAGTGTTGCACTGGTTGTGAGTGTTACACTGGCTGTGAGTGTTACACTGGCTGTGAGTGTTACACTGGCTGTGAGTGTTTCACTGGCTGTGAGTGTTGCACTGGTTGTGAGTGTTACACTGGTTATGAGTGTTACACTGGCTGTGAGTGTTACACTGGCTGTGAGTGTTACACTGGTTGTGAGTGTTGCACTGGTTGTGAGTGTTGCACTGTCTGTGAGTGTTGCACTGGTTGTGAGTGTTACACTGGTTGTGAGTGTTGCACTGGTTGTGAGTGTTACACTGGTTGTGAGTGTTACACTGGTTGTGAGTGTTACACTGGTTGTGAGTGTTACACTGACTGTGAGTGTTACACTGGCTGTGAGTGTTACACTGGCTGTGAGTGTTTCACGGGCTGTGAGTGTTGCACTGGTTGTGAGTGTTACACTGGCTGTGAGTGTTACACTGGCTGTGAGTGTTACACTTGGTTGTGAGTGTTACACTGGTTGTGAGTGTTACACTGACTGTGAGTGTTACACTGGCTGTGAGTGTTGCACTGGTTGTGAGTGTTACACTGGCTGTGAGTGTTACACTGGCTGTGAGTGTTACACTGGCTGTGAGTGTTTCACTGGCTGTGAGTGTTGCACTGGTTGTGAGTGTTACACTGGTTATGAGTGTTACACTGGCTGTGAGTGTTACACTGGCTGTGAGTGTTACACTGGTTGTGAGTGTTGCACTGGTTGTGAGTGTTGCACTGTCTGTGAGTGTTGCACTGGTTGTGAGTGTTACACTGGTTGTGAGTGTTGCACTGGTTGTGAGTGTTACACTGGTTGTGAGTGTTACACTGGTTGTGAGTGTTACACTGGTTGTGAGTGTTACACTGACTGTGAGTGTTACACTGGCTGTGAGTGTTACACTGGCTGTGAGTGTTTCACGGGCTGTGAGTGTTGCACTGGTTGTGAGTGTTACACTGGCTGTGAGTGTTACACTGGCTGTGAGTGTTACACTTGGTTGTGAGTGTTACACTGGTTGTGAGTGTTACACTGACTGTGAGTGTTACACTGGCTGTGAGTGTTACACTGGCTGTGAGTGTTTCACGGGCTGTGAGTGTTGCACTGGTTGTGAGTGTTACACTGGCTGTGAGTGTTACACTGGCTGTGAGTGTTACACTGGCTGTGAGTGTTACACTGGCTGTGAGTGTTGCACTGGTTGTGAGTGTTGCACTGGTTATGAGTGTTGCACTGGTTGTGAGTGTTGCACTGGCTGTGAGTGTTTCACTGGCTGTGAGTGTTGCACTGGTTGTGAGTGTTGCACTGGTTGTGAGTGTTGCACTGGTTGTGAGTGTTACACTGGCTGTGAGTGTTACACTGGCTGTGAGTGTTACACTGGCTGTGAGTGTTTCACTGGCTGTGAGTGTTGCACTGGTTGTGAGTGTTACACTGGTTATGAGTGTTACACTGGCTGTGAGTGTTACACTGGCTGTGAGTGTTACACTGGTTGTGAGTGTTGCACTGGTTGTGAGTGTTGCACTGTCTGTGAGTGTTGCACTGGTTGTGAGTGTTACACTGGTTGTGAGTGTTGCACTGGTTGTGAGTGTTACACTGGTTGTGAGTGTTACACTGGTTGTGAGTGTTACACTGGTTGTGAGTGTTACACTGACTGTGAGTGTTACACTGGCTGTGAGTGTTACACTGGCTGTGAGTGTTTCACGGGCTGTGAGTGTTGCACTGGTTGTGAGTGTTACACTGGCTGTGAGTGTTACACTGGCTGTGAGTGTTACACTGGCTGTGAGTGTTACACTGGCTGTGTTACACTGGCTGTGAGTGTTGCACTGGTTGTGAGTGTTACACTGACTGTGAGTGTTACACTGGCTGTGAGTGTTACACTGGTTGCGAGTGTTACACTGGCTGTGAGTGTTACACTGGCTGTGAGTGTTTCACTGGCTGTGAGTGTTGCACTGGTTGTGAGTGTTGCACTGGCTGTGAGCGTTACACTGGCTGTGAGTGTTACACTGGCTGTGAGTGTTGCACTGGTTGTGAGTGTTGCACTGGTTGCGAGTGTTTCACTGGTTGCGAGTGTTTCACTGGTTGCGAGTGTTACACTGGCTGTGAGTGTTACACTGGCTGTGAGTGTTACACTGGCTGTGAGTGTTGCACTGGTTGTGAGTGTTGCACTGGTTATGAGTGTTGCACTGGTTGTGAGTGTTGCACTGGCTGTGAGTGTTTCACTGGCTGTGAGTGTTGCACTGGTTGTGAGTGTTGCACTGGTTGTGAGTGTTGCACTGGTTGTGAGTGTTACACTGGCTGTGAGTGTTACACTGGCTGTGAGTGTTACACTGGCTGTGAGTGTTTCACTGGCTGTGAGTGTTGCACTGGTTGTGAGTGTTACACTGGTTATGAGTGTTACACTGGCTGTGAGTGTTACACTGGCTGTGAGTGTTACACTGGTTGTGAGTGTTGCACTGGTTGTGAGTGTTGCACTGTCTGTGAGTGTTGCACTGGTTGTGAGTGTTACACTGGTTGTGAGTGTTGCACTGGTTGTGAGTGTTACACTGGTTGTGAGTGTTACACTGGTTGTGAGTGTTACACTGGTTGTGAGTGTTACACTGACTGTGAGTGTTACACTGGCTGTGAGTGTTACACTGGCTGTGAGTGTTTCACGGGCTGTGAGTGTTGCACTGGTTGTGAGTGTTACACTGGCTGTGAGTGTTACACTGGCTGTGAGTGTTACACTGGCTGTGAGTGTTACACTGACTGTGAGTGTTTCACTGGCTGTGAGTGTTGCACTGGTTGTGAGTGTTGCACTGGTTGTGAGTGTTGCACTGGCTGTGAGTGTTACACTGGCTGTGAGTGTTACACTGGCTGTGAGTGTTACACTGGCTGTGAGTGTTTCACTGGCTGTGAGTGTTGCACTGGTTGTGAGTGTTGCACTGGCTGTGAGTGTTACACTGGCTGTGAGTGTTACACTGGCTGTGAGTGTTGCACTGGTTGTGAGTGTTACACTGACTATGAGTGTTACACTGGCTGTGAGTGTTACACTGGTTGCGAGTGTTACACTGGCTGTGAGTGTTACACTGGCTGTGAGTGTTTCACTGGCTGTGAGTGTTGCACTGGTTGTGAGTGTTGCACTGGCTGTGAGTGTTACACTGGCTGTGAGTGTTACACTGGCTGTGAGTGTTGCACTGGTTGTGAGTGTTGCACTGGTTGCGAGTGTTTCACTGGTTGCGAGTGTTTCACTGGTTGCGAGTGTTACACTGGCTGTGAGTGTTACACTGGCTGTGAGTGTTACACTGGCTGTGAGTGTTGCACTGGTTGCGAGTGTTACACTGGCTGTGAGTGTTACACTGGCTGTGAGTGTTGCACTGGTTGTGAGTGTTGCACTGGCTGTGAGTGTTGCACTGGTTGCGAGTGTTTCACTGGTTACGAGTGTTTCACTGGCTGTGAGTGTTGCACTGGCTGTGAGTGTTGCACTGGCTGTGAGTGTTGCACTGGCTGTGAGTGTTGCACTGGCTGTGAGTGTTGCACTGGCTGTGAGTGTTACACTGGCTGTGAGTGTTGCACTGGTTGCGAGTGTTTCACTGGCTGTGAGGTAGTGGAGGTGTCCCTGAAGACATCAGGCCTCTCTTCCATGGAGCAGCACTCTGTGCTCTAAAAATGAGGGATGGAGGAATAAGGACCAATGCCATTTGCAACACCCTCCGACGCATCATAAGGCAGCAGTGAGGTCAATCAATCAGGAAGCAGCCGCCTTACTGAAACATAATCAGCTCGGGTTTGGGATCCCCCCTAGGCTGTAAAGCTGCAGCACGTGCAGCGCTGCCAATATCTTCATTGCTAATCTTTCAGACCAGAAGGCACTAGTCAAGCTTGACTTTAAAATTGCCTTCAATCAAGCCAGAAGAGACTCATTTCTCTCTATTTTTCTTATGGCCTTCTGTCTCTCTTGGAGTTGTGCCTGTATTATCAAGCTCTTGGAGTTGTGCCTGTATTATCTAACTCTTGGAGTTGTACCTGTATTATCTAGCTCTTGGAGTTGTACCTGTATTATCTAACTCTTGGAGTTGTACCTGTATTATCTAACTCTTGGAGTTGTACCTGTATTATCTAACTCTTGGAGTTGTACCTGTATTATCTAACTCTTGGAGTTGTGCCTGTATTATCTAACTCTTGGAGTTGTGCCACTGTAACCCGCAGCTAAACTACATCCACATCGCTTCAGAGATTGCAAGAGGTTATAAACAGCAACGGAGGATGGACAAGTTATTGATTTGGAAGATTTCGATCGGATTTTTTGTTTGTTTGTTTATAAATATGGTTTCTCTCTGATGGTTATATACATTGTGACGGTAATGAGTTGGAAATGGTGGTCGGCAGTCTTCCAACTAGCAGGTGTCAGTGCTGGGCCACATATAATATATAAAAAAAGAAAAGGAAAAAAAAGAGAAAAAAAAAGAATGACTGCGTGATTGGTAATCTGTGGTAAGGTCGGAAATACGAAAGACAATAATAAAAACTGGATTTTAATAACAATAAAAAAACACAAATTGAAACAAATGCAAAATCTTGGCTTACTGGTAAAAATGTCAAGTGGAAAAAAATACATAAACATGAAAATAGATTACGTTAATGGGGAGGAGAATTGACATACAAAAGTAAATAAAATATGAATGCTGGAATATATGCACTAACTATAAACCTCTATTTGACCACACAAGGTGAGTCACTTAGGAGTTCATAGCTTGCGAGCACACAATATTCTGGCTGGCAGAAACGCAAGGGACTCCAACAATAACTGGCGAGGTCTTGTGATTGGCGAGGAGCCGGAGTGGAGTGTTGGTTGGCGGCCAATGAGGAAGCTGGATGGCCGCAAGTCGCTAGTTAGGCAGTTGAAGGGTTCGGCGCGTCGACCAGGTGCAGCAGGTGCTGGAGTGGGGGGGAGGAGGGAGTGGCTGGTACGTGTGGCTATCTTAATATGTACGTTTAGCCACTACAAAACGTATCTTGTATATTGATGAGGACAGGATGAGTCGCAGAAATAGCAGGCTAAATCTCTGATAAGAATTATCGTCACAACTCTCCCCCGAAGCCTGCTGTTTCGGGTGAATCATGTCCACTGGAGGTAGAGTGGGAGGTGGAGCTGCCTCTACCTCATGCACTCTGGAGAGGGCATCAGCGATGATGTTATCAGGCCCCTTGATGTAGCAGATCTTTAAATTGAAGCCTTGAAGATATAAAGCCCATCGCAGCAGACGTTGGTTATTAAATTGGGCTTGATGTAAGAATCTCAGAGGGTTGTGGTCCGAATAGATGGTAGTGGACCTAGCACCGTGCAGATATGGTGCAAAGTGTTGTAAGCTCAGGACGATGGACAGGAGTTCCTTCTCTATAGTACTGTAGTTCTTCTGATGAGGCTTCAACTTGCAACTGTAGTAGCTGACAGGTAGAACCTCCTCGCCTCGCTGCTGCATTAAGACACTTCCGATGCCGGTACCACTGGCGTCGACATGGAGGATGAAAGGCTTCTTGATATCTGGTGAGGCGAGAATGGGATTAGAACAGAGGAGGAATTTGAGTTGTTCGAATGCAACGGTTTGCTCTCTGGTCCAATTATACCGTTGCTTGGGACTGGTTAAGGTGATTAATGGGGTTGCAACAGTGCTAAAATTCTTCACAAACCTACGGTAATAGGAAGCAAGACCAAGGAAGCGCAGGAGCTGCTTCCTGGTAGTAGGCTGTGGATACTGTTGGATTGCTTGAATGTGAATGTTTAACGGAGCCAGGCTGCCACTCCCTATAACATGACCCAGGTACCGCACTTTACCTTTCGCGAAGGTGGACTTGCCCAAATTGATGGTGAGGCCGGCTTTCAGGAGCTTGTAGAACAATCGTTGTAGCTGGAGCAGGTGTTCGCTCCAGGTGTTGGATGTTACCACGATGTCGTCCAAATAGGCGTAGGTGTTTTCCAAGCCCTGGATGACGCGGTTGACAGCTCTCTGAAAGGTGGCTGGGGCATTGCAGAGTCCAAAGGGAAGGCGATTGTACCTGTAGAGACCAAACGGGGTTATAAAGGCGGACAGTACCTTAGCTCGCTCCGTTAAACTCACCTGGTAGTAGCCCTTTAGTAGGTCTACCTGAGACAGGTAGCGGGCATTACCAATGGCATCCAGAATGTCGTCTACCCTGGGTATTGGGTAGGCGTCCTTCACTGTGACCTGGTTCAACTTCCTATAATCCGTACACAGACGGATTTTGCCGTGAGGTTTGGGTACCAGGATGCATGGTGAGGCCCAGGGGGACTCACAGGGGGTAGCCAGTCCATGGTCCAAGAGATACTGTACCTCAGCCCGCATGACTTCCGTTTTGCTCGGGCTGATTCGGTAGAATGGTTGGCGAATCGGCTGGGTGTCAGGTAGCAGTTGGATGTCGTGCTGAGTTACAGTACACTCTTGGGGGTCATCTCGAAACAACTCTTGATATTCTCTGACGAGTTTGATTAGTGGAGCACTATTATCGTCCTGAAAATGATGTTGAAGGTTAGTAAGGATTTCCGAGTTAGAGAGCGCTGTCTCAGTGTCAGTGCTCTCGGAAGGAGAAGCAGGGAAGGTCTCACTGTGGCTGTATGGACCTGTAAATGAGGTGAAATTGGTTAACACAGTGGGAGGAACCCCATGGTAGGGCTTGAGTAAATTAATGTGGCACAGCTGGGTCTTCCGCCGCCTATCGGGGGTCTCGAGAACGTAGTTGAAGTTGTTCCGGCACTCCTTAACACGGTAGGGTCCTGAGAACCTGTTCTGTAAAGGAGAACCTGGGATAGGGAAATAGGCAAGCACTAAGTCTCCTGGTGTAAACTTCCTTACCTTGCAGTGCTGGTCGTAACGAGTCTTCATCCTCTCCTGGGCTTTCTGTAGGTTGTTGCTGGCAAAGGAATGGACCCTCTCTAGAATGTGTCGGAGATTTTGAAGATACTGGGGCACACTCTGATGCTCACTGAAGGTGTCATCACGTAGAGAATCCTTGAAAGCCTTGAGAGGTGTACGGCACTTACGTCCGTAGAGCATCTCATAAGGAGATACTCCTAGTGACTCGTTGGGAAGACTTCTGAAAATACACATGATGAGATCAATTTGCCTATCCCAATCCTTTGAGGTCTCATTACAGAACTTTTTTAAGAGTGCCTTGATGGTTTGATGACTACGCTCGAGAGAACCCTGTGAAGCAGGATGATAGGGGCTGGACAGTACCTGTTTGATGTTGAACTCCTCCAGAGTCCGTTTGAAGAGATCACTGGTGAAGTTGGTACCACAGTCGCTCTGAATCTCCCTCGGAAATCCATACTGGGTGAAGATTTTCAGTAGATTCTTCACCACTGTAGCAGCTGTAATATTTTTTACTGGAACTGCTATCGGAAATCTGGTGGTAGGACACAGGATGGTTAAGATATATGCGTTGCCTGCACTGGTCCGAGGCAAAGGACCAACGCAGTCGATAATGAGCTTGTGGAACGGTTCCTCAGGCACCTGGATGGGTATCAGTGGTGCTCTGGGAATGGAAACGTTCGGTTTCCCGGCTAACTGACACACGTGGCATAATTTGACATAATTTTGATGTCGTTTACCATACCTGGCCAGTAGTAGTCTTGTCGAATTCCATGGTAAGTCTTGTTGAACCCATAGTGTGACAAAGCGCCGTGGGCCAGGTGTAGAATCGTGGGCCGCAGGCTGGTGGGAATCACTAGTTGTTCAACGTTTGCCCAATCGTCCTCGTCCTTCAGTTTACTGGGTCTATACCTGCGATAGAGTATTTCGTTCTCCATAAAGAACCCAGGAACACTGTCGGATTGGGTTTCAGCCTGAAAGAATAATGGTGTCAATGTAAGATCATCTCTCTGTAACTTACGGAACTCCACCGCGGTCAGGTTAGGGGGTAGTTTCGAAGGGTCCTGAGGGACAGCGGTAGCAGTAGAGTCGGCTGGCTGTGGACGTGCAGCTTGAGCACGGGTGGTCACCATAACAGGAGGAGAACCTTCATCACTCTCTTGAACCTTTACTGGGAAATGTTCAAAAATCGGGTTATCCACCACAGAGTTGCTTACCTTGGATATGTCCTTGATGATCAGGTTGTTTGGTTGTTGGTCTTCTGCCAAGTCGTTGCCCAGGAGAAGTTGCACTCCAGGCATGGGAAAAGGCTTTTCCCTGACGGCGACTTGGACTTCACCGGTCACGAAGGGACAATCCAGGTAAACTCGGGCAAGGGGATAAGGAGTTGTAGCAGTAAGGTCAGTGATGAACACAGTCTCTCCTGTGTAGGCGACGTTGGGCACAGCCGATTTCAAAACGATCGATTGTAGAGCCGCTGTGTCCCGTAGGATCTTAAGTCCGAAACGTCCCTCTGAATCTGAACCGTGGGTAGAGATAGTTCCTGGATATAGATGCTTGGTAAAGAGAGAGAGATCATTAGCATGAACACCAACATTCATTACAGGCTTACCGGACTTAGGGTGAGTAGTTTTAGACTTAGGGGGTTCGACGTTACCTTTAGATTGGGACTTACCACATTTGTCAATGGTGTGTCCATATAATCGACAATACCTGCAGTACAGTTGAGAGGTACCTTGATCTGGGCTCGCTTTCTCGTAACTGTACCAAGACTTCTTGCTGGTAGGATCTGGAGTCAGCCGGTGGATGAGGCTGTAAGTGTCAGCTGACTTCGCACACTTCACTAACTCCGTCTCTTCCTTGTCTGCTAAGTATAGGCGGACAGGAGGAGGTACACGTCTCAAAAATTCTTCAACCAGTATGAGGTTGACAAGTTCTGAAAAAGTAGAGACATGTGCTGCCTCCAGCCATTTCATGAAATATCTTTGTTTGGTGTTAGCAAATTCTAAGAAGGTGGTGGTACTTGCCTTGACGTAGTCACGAAACTTTCGTCGATAGCTTTCGGTGGAGAGAAGGTAGGCGTCCAACACAGCTTGTTTCAGGGTGGTGTAGTCGTTTTCCGAAGCCAAAGTGCTGAGTGTGACTGCTGCTCTACCTGTTAAATGTACTCTGAGAAGGGTAGCCCATTGGTCGTCAGGCCAATTAAGTTGAACAGCAAGGGTCTCAAAAGTGGTAAAGAACACATCAACCTCCGTTTCGAGGAACGGGGGCATTAACTTACTTGCATGGGAGATATTGAAACTGGGAGGAAGACTAGCTGCCGCTTGTTGGAGTTGAGCTTGGTGTGCAGCGTCCCTCGTGAGTTCTCGGTCACGACAGTTTAGAGCTGCTTCTGCCTGTCGTTGGTCGTGTTCCCGTTGTATCTCTAGTCGCTGTTTGTATAAGGCCAACTCACGTTCTTGCTGTCCTTTGAGGAGTAGGGCCTCCCTTTCACTTTCTTCCTTCCGGATGGCAGCTGCTTCCTTGGCCAGGGCTGCCTCACGCTCCTTGAGGCGGATTTCTCTTTCTTGTTGTTCTTTTCTAATGGCAGCTTCACGCGCTTGTTCTTCCTTTCTCAGGGCAGCTTCACGCGTTTGTTCTTCCTTTCTGAGGGCAGCTTCACGCTCTCTGATTGCAGCTTCACGCTCTCTGCTTGCAGCTGCTTCTTGTTGTTGCTGTAGCTCGATCTTGGCAAGTTCCAATTTGAGCTTTATCGCTCTCAAGTCATCTTATCTGAAATAATGTACTGTTCATGAGTAGAAGAATCTATAATATCTTCCTCAGCAAGGTGATCCAGTATCATATTATTAATGGCAAATTTGTTGGCTCCATCAGGAACTTCTAAGTGATACTCATGTGCAAGAGTTAACAAATCGACCCTCTTAGCGTGACGTAAGGTCCCTATTTCACTTTCTGGATCTGCTTTGAAAGCTTGTAAGCGGAACATGGTGAAAATATAGCAAAACAAAGGAGACGAATATAGTGAGAATATGGTGAGTGTCAGAAACAGGAAACGTGGCAACTGATACCTATCCTGTGGGGAATTATTAATAATTAAAGTTAATTCAAGATGGTAAATGAATAAGGTCGCAGGAAATCTTGTACCTGGTACTCACTATGGGAGGATAAAGGCAAGAAAATCCTACTAATTAGTGAAAACTAAGTTTAAAATACAAGTGAAACACTAAATGGCTTCAAAATAAATGAGGTAGTCCAAAAAATGTAGTCATACCTTGCCAAGTCACTATAGAACATAAGCAATGGTACCCACTGAAATTGAATATGGTATTTACAGAATTAGCGAACTTGTGCTCAAAAGAAAGAAAACGCCAATTCCCTACCTTGGGGGGTAAATACCATCAGGTCTGCAAGACGCAGTATGGGGGTGCGAGGTGTCATCACTGGGACGAGAACTATCGGCGAGGTCCCAAATTCGCCAATAATAGTTCGTGCTAGAGGATCTAAAGCCCTCTTTTCCCTAGAAGTCGGATTGCAGGGACTTGGGTGCTATTGACCCGGAGACAGACCACAGTACCAGGGTACCTATGTGATAATCTGTCAAAAAGTGAGGAAATATCT
>WNGS01023918.1:0-10468 GCA_020271785.1 Procambarus virginalis | reverse complement strand
AACAGTGGACCTGGGAAGGTCAGCGGGTGGACCTGGAAGGTTAACAGTGGACCTGGGAAGGTCAGCGGGTGACCTGGGCAGGTCAGCATTCTACTTGACAGGTCAGCAGTATACCCAGGAAGGTCCGCAGTGGACCTACGAAGGTCAGCAGTGGACCTGGGAAGGTCAGCGGTTGACCTGGCAAGGGATGTTGTAATATTGCAAACACAAATTTAGGAGTACAATGTCAATGTGATTCATATATAAGTAAAGTATTACAACATCAGACAGAAAAGAGTGAAATTAAAACCTCTACTCGAACAGATAATGAAAAAAACCTACCTGTCGTATGTGATGATGTTCCTAAAACTTCTATTCGAACGGTTAATGAAAAAAACAAATTTGGTATGTGGTGTTCTTTCCCCGGTAGAACATAAAATGGAAGTTATAGAAGTGATGAATTTACACAAAAAGTTTTGTAAGTGGTATTTTAGAATGATTAATCGTTTACAACCAAGTGTTTCCACCTACCTGGAGATACTTTTCGGGTGATATTTTTTATGAAAATTGTTATTGTGATATTTACTTATTGGCCCGTCAAATAGTGAGAGACATGCTTGTGGAGGAGGAAATACTTCCAACTTTTAAAACAAACATTTCAAGAGTATAAGATTCAGTTCAGTCCTATTTAGAAAATGGAATACATTCTTATCAATCCAATTTGGTATGGTCAAAATCAGTTGTTGTGGCACCTTACATATCCAAACCTCATGTGTGGGAATTTTTGAACAAGAAAACGGGTATGGTGTGCAGTCCAAATGATCATGTATGGAAGATAATGTATATAAAGATAATTTAAAACATGCTAGTACACATAAACCTCCAGTCTACCTTCATGTCAAGTGTTTTGAAATTAAAATTTGAAATGGGTTTGAATACAATGAATCAGTCACAGAGTAAGTTGTAATCTGGTTGTTGGTATCTGTAGACTTTACTTCTCTGAGATGTAACATATTCTATGTCAGGATATTCTTTTCGATTTATAAATATACTATTTTTTGATGTAATCGCAAGAAATACTTTTGAATAATATATATATATTTTTTTTTTACAAAGATATAAAATATGGGTCTGTACTAGATATAACCATTGAGGTTCCTAGACTCATAACAAGGATACCTAGTGCACTAAAGGCAAGTAGTTATTTGAATCGAACTAAAACCGAATGGAATTTCACACATTTTATACTAATGAGCAGATATGTTGGGACTCTCAAATGGTGTGAATAATATCTGGCCAGGATAAAGTCAGATGAATAATTTGTAAAATTAACTAACTTTGACTTTCATTATACTTTGATATGGTGCCAATTAGATCTATTTACTAATACGTTATTTTCATATATTTTTCAGGAGCAATAATCATCATGGTATCATCCTCCAAAATCGCCAAATCGACAAAACCCCTAAAATTATCAAGAAAAATCCCACTTTTGATGATAAATATTTTGAACTTTTAATTATGAGAGAGTGAAGAAGTGTTGGACATGCTTATCAGTGTCCATGGTATTTGTGGTAAAAGGAAATTTATACCATCTCCAAGTTGGAAGATTGCTGGATATGAATTATCGATCAACTATTCCCCTAAAGCGAGACACTTATATAAATTTATGTTTATCATTGTTAAGAGATCCAGCATATTCACATGATACTCTTAGGAAATTTAATGTTTTTAGCCCATAATGAGTGTGGGGATTACATATTTGGACATCCTGTTATAGTCAATGATAACCACCGAACGGGAAGTCAGCTTGAAATTAAATACTCATGTTCGGAAGTGATTATCGGACAGTGACTACTGAACAAGGACTGGTCAACGGTTTCTTAAATACAGGAAAAATTACAGTTACAAGTGTTAGGTGTGCCTTTCCTGAATATTTAAGGGCTAAAAATTCTATGATATGTTTCATTTTGAATTGAACTAATGTTTTTTTGTTAATGTCAGTTAATATTAGGTAGGGTTGATTTTAGGTTTGGCTGCATTCGATATTGACACTAGTAAGTACCTAACCATAAAAATACCATTATATGACAGACAATCTGTAAAGTAATTTTGTAATAATGAAATCCTCCATTTGATCTTTTTGTTTTTTTTAGTATTTTCATCTATAAATTTACTATGGTCTTTTATTGTATTGTGGGATTGTGTTATGATGTTTTGTATATTTATACCAGGGGATCCAGACAGATCCTGATAAGTGATTCTGGGGTACATACAGGTTCCATGAATCGTCAAATCAGTGAACAATATATAAATATATACAAATCACAATCGTTGTATTTCTAATGAACAAATCAACAAAGTTGGTGAAGGCTCAGTCGATTGGGGCACTGTCAGTCACCAGACACCCCCCCCAGTGTGTGTACCAGTCACCAGAAACACCCCAGTGTGTATACCAAAGACACACACCCCCACACACACCACACACGCCACACACACACACACAACGCACACACACACCCACACACACACCACACACACACACCCACACACACACACACACACACCACACACACACACACCCACACACACCAACACACGCAAAGACACACACAAAGACACACACAAACCCCACACACACACACACAAAGCCACACAAGTGATGAAGTGATGAAACTGCGAAAAGCGGAGAACAGATACACAGAGAATGACAAGGAGGTGTGTGAAGAACTCAACAAGAGATTCCAGGAGGTCTTCACAATAGAACAAGGAGAAGCCCCTGCACTAAATGAGGAGGTGGCAAACCGAGCAACCTTGGAGGAATTGACCTCACCAGTGATGAGGTCAAAAGGTGTCTGCTGGAGCTGGATGTGACAAAGGCTGTTAGGCCTGACGGAATCTCACCATGGATAATAAAGGAAGGTGCAGAAGCACTAAGTGTGCCACTCTCTATGGTGTATAACAGGTCACTGGAAACAGGAGACTTACCAGAAAGTTGGAAGACAGCTAACGTGGTCCCAATATACAAAAAGGGTGACAGGCTAGAGGCACTGAATTACAGGCCAGTTTCCTTAACTTGTATACCATGCAAGGTAATGGAGAAGATCGTGAGGAAAAGGCTCGTAGAGCATCTAGAGGGAAATAACTTTGTAACGCACCACCAACATGGGTTCAGGGATGGTAAATCGTGCCTCACAGGTTTAATAGAATTTATGACCAAGCAACAAAAATTAGGCAGGAAAGAGAAGGGTGGGCCAACTGCATTTTCCTGGATTGCCAAAAAGCCTTTGACACAGTACCGCACAAAAGGCTGTTAAAAAAGTTGGAGCAACAGGCAGGAGTAAAAGGGAAGGTGCTCCAGTGGATAAGGGAGTACTTAAGCAACAGGAAACAGCAAGTAACGGTGAGGGGGGAGACATCAGAGTGGCGAGATGTCACCAGCGGAGTCCCACAGGGCTCAGTACTTGGACCCATCCTGTTTCTAATATATGTGAACAATCTTCCGGAGGGTATAACTCATTCCTCTCAATGTTTGCTGATGATGCAAAAATTATGAGAAGAATCAAGACGGATGAAGATAGACAGAGACTACAGGATGACCTGGATAAACTGCTGCTAAAGTTCAACTTGGGAAAGTGTAAGGTGATGAAATTAGGAGAAGGGAGCAGGAGGCTGAACACAAGGTATCATTTGGGAGGGGAAATCCTGCAGGAGTCAAATAGAGAGAAAGATCTGGGGGTTGATATCACACCGAACCTGTACCCAGAAGCCCACATCAAAAGAATATCATCAGCGGCATATGCTAGACTGGCCAACATAAGAACTGCCTTTAGAAATTTGTGTAAGGAATCTTTCAGAATCCTGTATCCCACTTATGTAAGACCAGTCATGGAGTATGCAGCTCCAGCCTGGAGTCCATATCTAGTTAAACACAAGACAGAGTTAGAGAAGATTCAGCGGTATGCCACCAGGCTCGTCCCGGAACTGAGAGGATTGAGCTACGAGGAAAGGCTAAAGGAGCTGAACCTCACATCCCTGGAAAACAGAAGAGTAAGGGGAGACATGATAACCACCTACAAAATTCTCAGGGGAATTGTGGTAAAAAACTCCAGGCAGTATATCTCCTTTTAATTGACTTCAGTAAATTAAAGTTTATCTTATTTTTTCTTAGTAGGTAAGAAATTGAGTGGACTGTATGTACTTGTTAAAACTGCCTGAAATTAATCTCACACAAATTGGGGGGGACAATTTGTAGCTTAAACCACTTTGTAATGGCTCCTTCTTAAACTACAAATTGTTTACCTAAGTTTAATTATTATATTATTTTATCATACCACATATGGTGGTCTAATCTACTATTATTTCAACAATTATTACTAGTTATGAATACTACTACTACAATAACTAGAATGGCCTTATCTGAGCCTGTAGTAAGGGCCCACTAAGGCTGTGTCATGGTAGCATCTATGTGGGTGTGGCCCTGTGCCTCATGGTGCCAATGGCGGCTGTGGAGGCCTTCAAGGCTGGCAACAGCTAGGTACATGTGTAGTTCTACTGCTCAGCTACTTGCTGTTCCAAGTCACAATTTACCTGTTTGGGATGCAAGGAGTTAGTACATTTCCCTAAACATATCAATACAGGTATAACATGGTATGTGAGGGCTGTAAAAATGGGGTACACGTACATTGTGTTGGTGTTTGTTCATATTTTGTAACCGTCTTAAATTTGATATTAAACAGTGCACTAGAATAATAAACAAATACTTGGTAAGACGGATACTGGAGTACTCTTATTTGTAGTAGTGATGTTGCTGTGGCAGTTTCTTAAGGCAGAGTAGGTCTATCCTGTGGCCATTATCACAACACACACGCGAGCTCCATTGTTATTGTTTTCGTGTGAGCGTGGCGTCTGTAAGAGACGCTCTCCCTCCCTTGTTCCAATATTGTGTTCTACTTCTAAGTTAAATTTACGTTAACGGGAATCAAGCTATATTTTGGTGTTAATAATTATATTCAGTCTTATTGAACACTTTTTTATTGTTCAATTTAGACATTAAACTGTTGTATGAACAGTGGTTTAATAATGTAAATATACGTCGACGTCGATGACGTCACGGAGTCTCCCATTCTCTAAATTTAAGAGGATACTGTTAAGGGAGACTATACTATTTGTGTATGAGTGTGTCGGTTTCACGACATAATTCCCGGGGGAAGAACACGGGTCGAAGTCCCGGTAAGGACTGCGATCACTTTATTCTTCTCCTTCAGAATTATAATGCTGCTTTAATTTGAGTTTACATTGTTGAGCTGCAGTCCTTTGGGGACGTATGTCCCGTACTGGCATATCGGGTGCTGGAAGTCGCTGTACGTCTTCGTTCCTGGCCAGTTCTAAAGGAACTAATTTCTCTAAAGTTTTGAGAGTAGTGTTGCCTCGGCATTTTACTTTCACTATTCTCAAGATGCCCTGGCTGTCTGGATGAATAGAGACTATTTGACCTAAAGGCCACTCTGAGCGTGGTCCAATCACTATCCACAGAACTATGTCACCAGGGTCAAGTTAATTCTGTTGTAGGGTTGTTTGCCCCGTAATGATACTCTCTCNGCGTCTGTAAGAGACGCTCTGCCTCCCTTGTTCCAATATTGTGTTCTACTTCTAAGTTAAATTTACGTTAACAGGGAATCAAGCTATATTTTGGTGTTAATAATTATATTCAGTCTTATTGAACACTTTTTTATTCAATTTAGACATTAAACTGTTGTATGAACAGTGATTTAATAATGTAAATACTGCGGCGACGTCGATGACGTCACGGAGTCTCCCATTCTCTAATTTTAAGAGGATACTGTTAAGGGAAGACTATACTATTTGTGTATGAGTGTCGGTTTCCGACAAGGTAAGTCCACTACGGGATCACCATAGCCCGTCCTACTTGGAACTTTTTGTTCCCAGTAGCAGAATGTAAAACCTCTCCACCACACCTTGATGATGTGTATGAGGGAGGATGATTAAGGCACGTGATGAGTGTGGGACGAGGCTGACATTATTACGTGACGTGTGTGTCTGTACTCACCTAGTTGTGCTTGCGGGGGTTGAGCCTCGGCTCCTTGGTCCCTCCTCTCAACTGGTGTACAAATTCCTAAGCCTATTGGGCTATATCATATCTGCACTTAAAACTGTGTATGGAGTCTGCCTTATTGTTATATTAATCAATGGTTTAAAATATAACATGTGTATGCTCAGAGCGTTTTCTTTAAAGAATTTGGTTTTCTGTTAACCGAATTCTCGGGCACACTGGAATAATTTTCGAATTCCATATTTCACATTAGTGTCAATAATACACTGTATTAGAGTAACCAAATGTAACGAAGCCTAGCCTAACCTAACCTAACCTAACCTAACCTAACCTAACCTAACCATGGACAGAGAGTAGCTATATAATCGCACTAATTATATAGTCGTTCCCAGTCCATTTCCTTGAGCAGATCTCCTTGAGAACAGGTTAGATGATAATGATGATGATATAGTGGTGATGATGATTGTGATAATAAATACAGTTTCATTGTGCGGTTACCTCGGCGTGACGGGCGTGTGTCCTGCAGGACTCACCATCACGCCCTCAACCTTCAGTGATGGCGACACTAACACTGTGAGCGCTGACCCACACCTGCCATTATATTGGTGAGAACACTCTCCATAGTACTCTGGCCACGGGGACGGCAGGTAGACAGCAGGTAGACGGCTGGGAGACAGCTGGTAGACAGCAGGTAGACGGCTGGGAGACAACAGGTAGACAGCAGGTAGACGGCTGGGAGACAGCAGGTAGACGGCTGGGAGACAGTAGGTAGACGGCTGGGAGACAGCAGGTAGACGGCTGGGAGACAACAGGTAGACAGCAGGTAGACGGCTGGGAGACAGCTGGTAGACGGCTGGGAGACAGCAGGTAGACGGCTGGGAGACAGCAGGTAGACGGCTGGGAGACAGCAGGTAGACGGCTGGGAGACAGCAGGTAGACGGCTGGGAGACAGCAGGTAGACGGCTGGAGACAGCTGGTAGACGGCTGGGAGACAGCAGGTAGACGGCTGGGAGACAGCAGGTAGACGGCTGGGAGACAGCAGGTAGACGGCTGGGAGACAGCAGGTAGACGGCTGGGAGACAGCAGGTAGACGGCTGGGAGACAGCAGGTAGACGGCTGGGAGACAGCTGGTAGACAGCAGGTAGACGGCTGGGAGACAGCAGGTAGACGGCTGGGAGACAGCTGGTAGACGGCTGGGAGACAGCTGGTAGACAGCAGGTAGACGGCTGGCAGACAGCTGGTACACAGCAGGTAGACGGCTGGAAACAGCTGGTAGACAGCAGGTAGACGGCTGGGAAACAGCTGGTAGACAGCAGGTAGACGGCTGGGAGACAGCTGGTAGACAGCAGGTAGACGGCTGGGAAACAGCTGGTAGACAGCAGGTAGACGGCTGGGAGACAGCTGGTACACAGCAGGTAGACGGCTGGGAAACAGCTGGTAGACAGCAGTAGACGGCTGGGAAACAGCTGGTACACAGCAGGTAGACGGCTGGGAACAGCTGGTAGACAGCAGGTAGACGGCTGGGAGACAGCTGGTAGACAGCAGGTAGACGGCTGGGAGACAGCAGGTAGACGGCTGGGAAACAGCTGGTAGACAGCAGGTAGACGGCTGGGAGACAGCTGGTAGACAGCAGGTAGACGGCTGGTACACAGCAGGTAGACGGCTGGTACACAGCTGGTAGACAGCAGGTAGACGGCTGGGAGACAGCTGGTAGACAGCAGGTAGACGGCTGGGAGACAGCAGGTAGACGGCTGGGAGACAGCAGGTAGACGGCTGGGAGACAGCTGGTAGACAGCAGGTAGACGGCTGGGAGACAGCTGGTAGACAGCAGGTAGACGGCTGGGAGACAGCAGGTACACAGCAGGTAGACGGCTGGGAGACAGCTGGTAGACAGCAGGTAGACGGCTGGGAGACAGCAGGTAGACGGCTGGAGACAGCAGGTAGACGGCTGGGAGACAGCTGGTAGACAGCAGGTAGACGGCTGGGAGACAGCTGGTAGACAGCAGGTAGACGGCTGGGAGACAGCAGGTACACAGCAGGTAGACGGCTGGGAAACAGCTGGTAGACAGCAGGTAGACGGCTGGGAGACAGCTGGTAGACAGCAGGTAGACGGCTGGGAGACAGCAGGTACACAGCAGGTAGACGGCTGGGAAACAGCTGGTAGACAGCAGGTAGACGGCTGGGAGACAGCAGGTAGACGGCTGGGAGACAGCTGGTAGACAGCAGGTAGACGGCTGGGAGACAGCTGGTACACAGCAGGTAGACGTCTGGGAGACAGCAGGTAGACGGCTGGGAGACAGCAGGTAGACGGCAGGGAGACAGCTGGTAGACAGCAGGTAGACGGCTGGGAGACAGCTGGTACACAGCAGGTAGACGGCTGGGAAACAGCTGGTAGACAGCAGGTAGACGGCTGGTAGACAGCTGGGAGACAGCAGGTAGACGGCTGGGAGACAGCTGGTACACAGCAGGTAGACGGCTGGGAGACAGCAGGTAGACAGCTGTAGACAGCAGGTAGACAGCTGGTACACAGCAGGTAGACGGCTGGTAGACAGCAGGTAGACGGCTGGGAGACAGCAGGTAGACAGCTGGTAGACAGCAGGTAGACGGCTGGTAGACAGCAGGTAGACAGCTGGTAGACAGCAGGTAGACAGCTGGTAGACAGCAGGTAGACAGCTGGTAGACAGCAGGTAGACAGCAGGTAGACGGCTGGGAGACAGCAGGTAGACTTCAGGTAGACAGCTGGTAGACAGCAGGTAGACGGCTGGGAGACAGCTGGTAGACAGCAGCTAGACGGCTGGGAGACAGCAGGTAGACGGCTGGGAGACAGCTGGTAGACGGCTGGGAGACAGCAGGTAGACGGCTGGGAGACAGCAGGTAGACGGCTGGGAGACAGCAGGTAGACGGCTGGGAGACAGCTGGTAGACGGCTGGGAGACAGCAGGCAGACAGCTGGTAGACAGCAGGTAGACGGCTGGTAGACAGCAGGTAGACGGCTGGTAGACAGCAGGTAGACAGCTGGTAGACAGCAGGTAGACGGCTGGGAGACAGCTGGTAGACGGCTGGGAGACAGCAGGTAGACAGCTGGGAGACAGCAGGTAGACAGCTGGTAGACAGCAGGTAGACGGCTGGGAGACAGCTGGTACACAGCAGGTAGACAGCAGGTAGACGGCTGGGAGACAGCAGGTAGACGGCTGGGAGACAGCTGGTACACAGCAGGTAGACAGCAGGTAGACGGCTGGGAGACAGCAGGTAGACGGCTGGGAGACAGCAGGTAGACGGCTGGGAGACAGCTGGTACACAGCAGGTAGACAGCAGGTAGACGGCTGGGAGACAGCAGGTAGACGGCAGAAAACGAAATCACAAGCCACCGGACACAGACTGGGAGTGTTGTAAGGTGACGACACGACTACTCCAAGTGCTGTGAACAATACTAATCACCCCTCCCCCCCCCCAGCCCTCTTCTCTGTCATGCTGTGGACGGAACACTTAGTAAAGGGAGTCTGATCAATTGTTACCACCGGAGGCGGCTAGTTTATTGTGCACCCCATACTCATCGTGTGAGCGGAAGTGCAAAAAGGGATTATAGGGTTGGGCAAAATTACAGCAGTGCCCTTCAAGTGGGGGAAGATTATACAGTCAGCATTGACTGACTGTATAATCTACCTCAAGGTCACAACGCTGCTGGGTAAAGGACTTCCCTCTTTTTGATGAGACTGTCCCTATTGATGACCCATCAATAGGGACAGTCCCATCAAGAAGTCATTTTTCAGCAGCGCTGTGACCTTGAGGTAGATTATGCAGTCAGTCAACGCAACATTGGCCTTTCTTCCTGCTAACGATGGGGTATTGAGCTACCTCAACCCTTTGTGTGTATTTTACCTCAATAAACTTATTTCATTTTCAATTTACCTTCACAAGATTGTTACTCGCACAGCGAAATGAATTCTGGGGTTCAGTTTCGGAGGCCGCTACGTGCCTCCGTAACCCTTCTCCACTACCGGAGGTTTTTGAGGTGAATAATGACTGAACAAAACTACAAATCCACCGACGACCGGGACTGTGCCTTACAACCTGATGAGCGTCTAGCAGAGTTGACTCACTACACAAGGAGGTCACTGGCGCCGTCTTAAGACAATATTGAGATAACCTTAGGGTGAGGTTTACAAGCTGGAGCTCTCCACTTAAAACAGGAAGAGTGCAACAGGAGGTAAAAGTGTGCAGTAAACAGGCGGTAGAGGGTTTATCTCTAGCCTTAAGGATGTACCATTATCTCTCCTATCCTTTGCCTGAAGCAGCGGTGATTTACACACCATCAGACCATCGGGAAGGTCATGTCCCAATGGAAAAAATACACTCGAAATTAATAAAAAAAAAATAATCATTCAAAATTAAATCAATATAAATATGAATTATATAC
>WNGS01023916.1:0-24875 GCA_020271785.1 Procambarus virginalis | reverse complement strand
TACTGTTCTTATTGTTATAACAGCCTCCTGGTGCTTAGAGCTCATTAAGTATTTAATAATTGTAGACAACGCCGCCAAAGATTGAGAAAAGATGTACACGTTCGTAAGTGCTTGCGTAACTACTTCATCAATCTGGCCCCAGGACGTTATTAAGTTACGTTAGGTAAGGGGTAGATGGAGTAGGTTAGGACAGAGTAGACTAGGGTAGATTACAGTGACCGTCACCTGGTTGTAACGCAGTTAGCGGGTTGTGTTCTGGGGGAAACATGTCGTTGTAGAATGTACGCAATTAAAGTACCTGTCGATAAGCCTAAATCACATTTAAACAATGAGGCTGCTTGTCTCAGCAACGTAATAATGACGTTATATTTACATTATAACATTGTTAGTAAATACAGAATAACGTTGTGTGCCTTGCCGGACTGACAGGACTTTTGGAGCTGAATCTTAAGATACCAGACAAAGTAGTAACTGTTAAGAAAAAGCCATGACCACGACATAAAAGGTATTGCAGTTCCGTAGACGAGCATAATAAAGTTGTTACCTTAAAGCCAAATTTCAGCTATCGAGAAGATGAGGAACGGGCAATAAATACCCTCAACAATAGTGTGATAATTCACTAACACAGTTAAAACATTCACCAAATAAACTGAGAACAAAGAAACATATCCCAAGATGTCAGCCAGTCTGCAGTCTGGCTGACAGTCTGCAGTTACAATGTTCAGGGACGAATGTGTAATAATGCACCAGAAATGTCATAATTAAATCAGTGACCGCTATAATCCACTTCTTGATTCTACCACAATGACTGACAAGACAAAGGAGCACTTAAGTACATATGTAGCTGGAACACTGTTGATGTTTAAGATTCGCTCCTTGCAACAAAATGTATTCCAAGTAGCACGGGCTAAGGCGAGCCCGTAACTTAGCTGGAACAGCAGGCAACATCCTGCCCTCTAAAGATCCAAAGTACCACTGGTACTGTGCTACCACTGGTACTGTGCTACCACGGGTACTGTGCCACCACTGGTACAGTTGCCACCACTGGTACTGTGCCACCACTGGTACTAGTGCTACCACTGGTACTGTGCTACCACTGGTACTGTGCTACCATGTATGTGCTACCCCTGGTACTGTGCTACCACTGGTACTGTGCTACCACTGGTACTGTGCTACCACTGGTACTGTGCTACCACTGGTACAGTGCACCACTGGTACTGTGCCACCCTGGTACTGTGCTACCACTGGTACTGTGCTACCACTGGTACTGTGCTACCACTGGTACTGTGCTACCACTGGTACTGTGCTACCACGGGTACTGTGCTACCACTGGTTAACTGTGCTACCACTGTACTGTGCTACCACTGGTACTGTGGCTACCACTGGTACTGTGCTACCACTGGTACTGTGCTACCACTGTACTGTGCTACCACTGGTACTGTCCGTCCCCCTGGTACAGTGCACCGACTGGTACAGTGCCCACCAACTGGTACTGGTGGACACCACCTGGTACTGGGCTACCACTGGTACAGTGCCACCACTGGTACTGTGCCACCACTGGTACTGTGCTACCACGGGTACAGTGCCAGCCACACTGGTAATGTGCACAACTGGTACTGTGCTACCACTGGTACTGTGCCACCACTGTGTACGTGCCACCACTGTACTGTGCCACCACTGGTACTGTGCCACCACTGGTACTGTGCCACCCCTGGTACTGTGCCACCACTGGTACTGTGCCACCCCTGGTACTGTGCCACCACTGGTACTGTGCCACCACTGGTACTGTGCCACCCCTGGTACTGTGCCACCACTGGTACAGTGCCACACTGGTACAGTGCCACCACAGGGAGGCGAGTCCATCTCCCTCTCACTGTGACCAAATTTACACTACTAGTGCAAATAATTTATTCGTTAAACTTAAGCTTTTACACTAAGTGACAACCTATATATTCTAGAGCACTATGGGATATTACCAGCACTGTAGACCCTTTCATACAGTACTCTGAGGGTAACTGAAAGTTAACTTATATGTTTCTTTTATAAATTATGCTGGGAAAATGTGATTGTAGTGTCCACCAGCAGGTGTGTGGGACACTGTGTGTCCACCAGCAGGTGTGTGGAACACTGTGTCCACCAGCAGGTGTGTGGAACACTGTGTCCACCAGCAGTGTGTGGGACACTGTGTCCACCAGCAGGTGTGTGGGACACTGTGTGTCTACCAGCAGGTGTGTGGGACACTGTGTGTCTACCAGCAGGTGTGTGGGGACAGTTTGTCCACCAGCAGGTGTGTGGGGACAGTGTGTCCACCAGCAGGTGTGTGACACTGTGTGTCCACCAGCTGGTGTGTGGGACACTGTGTGTCCACCAGCAGGTGTGTGGGACACTGTGTGTCCACCAGCAGGTGTGTGGGACACTGGTGTCCACCACAGGTGTGTGGAACACTGTGTCCACCAGCAGGTGTGTGGGACACTGTGTCCACCAGCAGGTGTGTGGGACACTGTGTGTCTACCAGCAGGTGTGTGGGGACAGTGTGTCCACCAGCAGGTGTGTGGGACACTGTGTGTCCACCAGCAGGTGTGTGGGGACAGTTTGTCCACCAGCAGGTGTGTGGGGACAGTGTGTCCACCAGCAGGTGTGTGGGACACTGTGTGTCCACCAGCTGGTGTGTGGGACACTGTGTGTCCACCAGCAGGTGTGTGGGGACAGTGTGTCCACCAGCAGGTGTGTGGGACACTGTGTGTCCACCAGCAGGTGTGTGGGACACTGTGTGTCCACCAGCTGGTGTGTGAGACACTGTGTGTCCACCAGCAGTGTGTGGGACACTGTGTGTCCACCAGCAGGTGTGTGGAACACTGTGTCTACCAGCAGGTGTGTGGAACACTGTGTCCACCAGCAGGTGTGTGGAACACTGTGTTCACCAGCAGGTGTGTGGGACACTGTGTGTCCACCAGCAGGTGTGTGGGGACAGTGTGTCCACCAGCAGGTGTGTGGGACACTGTGTGTCCACCAGCAGGTGTGTGGGACACTGTTGTCCACCAGCAGGTGTGTGGGACACTGTGTGTCCCCAGCAGGTGTGTGGGACACTGTGTGTCCACCAGCAGGTGTGTGGGACACTGTGTGTCCACCAGCAGGTGTGTGGGACACTGTGTGTCCACCAGCAGGTGTGTGGGACACTGTGTGTCCACCAGCAGGTGTGTGGGACACTGTGTGTCCACCAGCTGGTGTGTGGGACACTGTGTCCACCCTGGTGTGTGGGACACTGTGTGTCCACCAGCAGGTGTGTGGGACACTGTGTCCACCAGCAGGTGTGTGGGACACTGTGTGTCCACCAGCAGGTGTGTGGGACACTGTGTGTCCACCAGCAGGTGTGTGGGACACTGTGTGTCCACCAGCTGGTGTGTGGGACACTGTGTCCACCAGCTGGTGTGTGGGACACTGTGTGTCCACCAGCAGGTGTGTGGGGACAGTGTGTCCACCAGCAGGTGTGTGGACACTGTGTGTCCACCAGCAGGTGTGTGGGACACAGTGTGTCCACCAGCAGGTGTGTGGGACACTGTGTGTCCACCAGCAGGTGTGTGAGACACTGTGTGTCCACCAGCAGGTGTGTGGGACACCTGTGTGTCCACCAGCAGGTGTGTGGGACAGTGTGTCCAGCAGCAGGTGTGTGGGACACTGTGTGTCCACCAGCAGTGTATGGGACACTGGGTGTCCACCAGCATTGTGTGGGACACATATAACAAAGGCATAACCTTGACACACACAATTAGTTACTTTCTAAGTCCTCATAAATTATGCTAATTATATTTGCATATCATCCCAACTCCAAAGGTTCTTGGAACTTATATACCAATTAAAATATTATATACGAGAAATTACATTCAACTCTCTATGTTCATTTAACCATAACTAAACTTGCATAACCGTTCAACTTGCATATGCTATTACAAGTGAATTACTGATGCACAGTGTTCTAATTAGCATGAATAAGAATTAACCCAAAACATTCACTTTACATATACAAATTTCTATGACAGTTGCATACACAAGATGCCGGTATGGTGCCGCTGCAAGTGTCTAGTATGTCGTTACAATTATGTAAGTAAATATAGATCATTTCAAATCAATATGAAGAAGCTAGTTCAGAACAATAACAATTAGAGTTTCGCGTTGAATAGGTTTTATCCTGTCGTGGCAGAGAGGGTTAAAGTCTGGGGGTTACTACCACGCTGGTTCGAAGCCCTGGCATTGATCAAAATGCTTTTGTCATTTATATATCACATCATGGTGCTATATCACGTCATGGTGCTATATCACGTCATGGTGCTATATCACGTCATGGTGCTATATCACGTCATGGTGCTATATCACGTCATGGTGCTATATCACGTCATGGTGCTATATCACATCATGGTGCTATATCACGTCATGGTGCTATATCACGTCATGGTGCTATATCACGTCATGGTGCTATATCACGTCATGGTGCTATATCACGTCATGGTGCTATATCACGTCATGGTGCTATATCACACCATGGTGCTATATCACACCATGGTGCTATATCACATCATGGTGCTATATCACATCATGGTACTATATCACATCATGGTGCTATATCACATCATGGTGCTATATCACATCATGGTGCTATATCACATCATGGTGCTATATCACATCATGGTGCTATATCACATCATGGTGCTATATCACGTCATGGTGCTATAGTAATGAGGTTCATCACAATGTTCTGTAACATTGTTCAGTGTTCTGGATACAGAGGGAGGAGAAAGAACAAGTATTATTGCTCAATGAACTCGTTACAAAAACTTAACTGCTCTAGTAGGTTAGTTGGAGACTAATTCCGTCCAAATTGGCTCACTTGACACAATAGTAATGTCAGGTATCCGTTGACATCATGACGAGATGAGGTCAGCCTAACTCACTGACATCACTGTAAAGATTAACTATCTCTTGCAAACTGATCTATATTCATGACCTGCATCAACTACAGCACTCCCCCCCCCCCACGATATGGCCGCTTGCAACCCGGTCAACCAGGCGGGGTTGGTGGCAACCATCCTACCGCCATCACACAACCTACCAGCTACCAGGTTCACCAAGGTGCTTTACTGCCAACCATCCTATTGCATTCAGACAATCAACAAAGGTTAAGTTGCTGTCAAGGGCTGGCTGCCTGCCTTGCAGGCAGCCAGCCAACCTGCTAGCCACCCAGCCAGGCAGGTAGCCACCCAGCCAGCCATCCAGCCAACCAGCCAGCCAGCCAGCCAGCCAGCCAGCCAGCCAGCCAGCCAGCCAGCCAGCCAGCCAGCCAGCCAGCCAGCCTCCCAGCCAGCCAGCCACAGCCAGCCAGCCAGCCAGCCAGCCAGCCAGCCAGCCAGCCTCCCGGCCAGCCAGCCAGCCTCCCAGCCAGCCAGCCACCCAACCAGCCAGCCAGCCAGCCAGCCAGCCAACCAGCCAGCCAACCAGCCAACCAGCCAGTCAGCCAGCCAGCCAGCCAACCAGCTAACCAGCCAGCCAGCCAGCCAACCAGCCAGCCAGCCAGCCAGCCAGCAGCCAGGCAGGTAGCCAGCCAGCCAGCCAGCCAGCCAGCCAGCCAGCCAACCAGCCAGCCGCCAGCCAGCCAGCCAGCCAGCCTCCCAGCCAGCCAGCCAGCCTCCCAGCCAGCCAGCCAGCCAGCCTCCCAGCCAGCCACCACCCAACCAGCCAGCCAGCCAGCCAGCCAGCCTCCCAGCCAGCCAGCCACCCAACCAGCCAGCCAGCCAGCCAGCCAGCCAGCCAGCCAACCAGCTAACCAGCCAGCCAGCCAGAAAACCAGCAAGCCAGCCAGCCAGCCAGTCAACCAGCCAGTCAGCCAATTAGCCAATCAGCCAGCCAGCCAGCCAGCCAGCCAGCCAGCCAACCAGCTAGCCAGCCAACCAGCCAGCCAGCCAACCAGCCAGCCAGCCAACCAGCCAGCCAACCAGCCAGCCAGCCAACCAGCCAGCCAACCAGCCAGCCAGCCAGCCAACCAGCCAGCCAACCAGCCAGCCAGCCAAGCAGCCAGCCAGCCAGCCAGCCAGCCAGCCAACCAGCCAGCCAGCCAACCAGCCAGCCAGCCAACCAGCCAGCCAGCCAGCCAGCCAGCCAACCAGCCAGCCAGCCAGCCAGTCAGCCAGCCAGCCAGCCAGCCAGCCAGCCAGCCAGCCAACCAGCCAGCCCCAACAATAAAACAACCAGCCCTCACATGTAAGATAACCACTAAACACATATGCAGTCTTCCAACCGCTCACAAAGAAAGCCATACGCCCCACATAGTCTTAAACGAACCAGACAATAACAGCCATCAATACCAGCCATCAACCAAATAATCCGGTTCAACCAGGAGGTGTTTATGGTGGGTTCAGCAGGTCGACAACCGGTTCTCCAGCGCGCGTTCCTCCACACCCAAGATAATGGAGGCTCCACCACCTATGCATATAGATGGTATTGAGTAATTTCTCAAACTTTTCCCTGAGCGCTGATCAATCTCATCTCAAAAGATGCTTACATATATTTTATTCGGGTTCTGCCCTATCCACCTCACACACCTGCCCCACACTTTCAGGTCCACCTCACACACCTGCCCCACACTTTCAGGTCCACCTCACACACCTGCCCCACACTTTCAGGTCCACTTCACACACCTGCCCCACACTTTCAGGTCCACCTCACACACCTGCCCCACACTTTCAGGTCCACCTCACACACCTGCCCCACACTTTCAGGTCCACCTCACACACCTGCCCCACACTTTCAGTCCACCTCACACACCTGCCCCACACTTTCAGGTCCACCTCACACACCTGCCCCACACTTTCAGGTCCACCTCACACACCTGCCCCACACTTTCAGGTCCACCTCACACACCTGCCCCACACTTTCAGGTCCACCTCACACACCTGCCCCACACTTTCAGGTCCACCTCACACACCTGCTCCATACTTTCAAGTCCACCTCACACACCTGCCCCACACTTTCAGGTCCACTTCACACACCTGCCCCAAACTTTCAGGTCCACCTCACACACCTGCCCCACACTTTCAGGTCCACCTCACACACCTGCCCCACACTTTCAGGTCCACCTCACACACTGCCCCACACTTTCAGGTCCACCTCACACACCTGCCCCACACTTTCAGGTCCACCTCACACACCTGCCCCACACTTTCAGGTCCTCCTCACACACCTGCCCCACACTTTCAGGTCCACCTCACACACCTGCCCCACACTTTCAGGTCCACCTCACACACCTGCCCCACACTTTCAGGTCCACCTCACACACCTGCCCCACACTTTCAGGTCCACCTCACACACCTGCCCCACACTTTCAGGTCCACCTCACACACCTGCCCCACACTTTCAGGTCCACCTCACACACCTGCCCCACACTTTCAGGTCCACCTCACACACCTGCCCCACACTTTCAGGTCCACCTCACACACCTGCCCCACACTTTCAGGTCCACCTCACACACCTGCCCCACACTTTCAGGTCCACCTCACACACCTGCCCCACACTTTCAGGTCCACCTCACACACCTGCCCCACACTTTCAGGTCCACCTCACACACCTGCCCCACACTTCAGGTCCACCTCACACACCTGCCCCATACTTTCAGGTCCACCTCACACACCTGCCCCACACTTTCAGGTCCACCTCACACACCTGCCCCACACTTTCAGGTCCACCTCACACACCTGATCCATACTTTCAAGTCCACCTCACACACCTGCCCCATACTTTCAGGTCCACCTCACACACCTGCCCCACACTTTCAGGTCCACCTCACACACCTGCCCCACACTTTCAGGTCCACCTCACACACCTGCCCCACACTTTCAGGTCCACCTCACACACCTGCTCCATACTTTCAAGTCCACCTCACACCTGCCCCACACTTTCAGGTCCACTTCACACACCTGCCCCACACTTTCAGGTCCACCTCACACACCTGCCCCAACTTTCAGGTCCACCTCACACACCTGCCCCAAACTTTCAGGTCCCCCTCACACACCTGCCCAAACTTTCAGGTCCACCTCACACACCTGCCCCAAACTTTCAGGTCCACCTCACACCCTGTCCCACACTTTCAGGTCCACTCACACACCTGCCCCACACTTTCAGGTCCACCTCACACACCTGCTCCATACTTTCAAGTCCACCTCACACACCTGCCCCACACTTTCAGGTCCACTTCACACACCTGCCCCACACTTTCAGGTCCACCTCACACACCTGCCCCACACTTTCAGGTCCACCTCACACACCTGCTCCATACTTTCAAGTCCACCTCACACACCTGCCCCACACTTTCAGGTCCACTTCACACACCTGCCCCACACTTTCAGGTCCACCTCACACACCAGTCCCACACTTTCAGGTCCACCTCACACACCTGCCCCGACACTTTCAGGTCCACCTCACACACCTGGACAGTCTGCCTCTAATCATAACTCCTACTATATTTCCTACAGGTCAGCCTCAGGGAGGTTATAGGCCTCACAGGTCGGCCTCGGGGAGGTTATAGGCCCCACAGGTCGGCCTCGGGAGAGTTATAGGCCCCACAGGTCAGCCTCAGGGAGGTTATAGGCCTCACAGGTCAGCCTCAGGGAGGTTATAGACCTCACAGGTCAGCCTCAGGGAGGTTATAGACCTCACAGGTCAGCCTCGGGGAGGTTATAGGCCTCACAGGTCGGCCTCGGGGAGGTTATAGGCCTCACAGGTCAGCCTCAGGGAGGTTATAGGCCCCACAGGTCAGCCTCGGGGAGGTTATAGGCCCCACAGGTCAGCCTCAGGGAGGTTATAGGCCTCACAGGTCAGCCTCAGGGAGGTTATAGGCCTCACAGGTCAGCCTCGGGCAGGTTATAGGCCTCACAGGTCAGCCTCAGGGAGGTTATAGGCCTCACAGGTCAGCCTCGGGCAGGTTATAGGCCTCACAGGTCAGCCTCGGGGAGGTTATAGGCCCCACAGGTCAGCCTCGGGCAGGTTATAGGCCTCACAGGTCAGCCTCGGAGAGGTTATAGGCCCCACAGGTCAGCCTCGGAGAGGTTATAGGCCTCACAGGTCAGCCTCGGAGAGGTTATAGGCCCCACAGGTCGGCCTCGGGCAGGTTATAGGCCTCACAGGTCAGCCTCGGGCAGGTTATAGGCCTCACAGGTCAGCCTCGGAGAGGTTATAGGCCTCACAGGTCAGCCTCGGGCAGGTTATAGGCCTCACAGGTCAGCCTCGGAGAGGTTATAGGCCTCACAGGTCAGCCTCGGAGAGGTTATAGGCCCCACAGGTCAGCCTCGGGCAGGTTATAGGCCTCACAGGTCAGCCTCGGAGAGGTTATAGGCCCCACAGGTCAGCCTCGGGCAGGTTATAGGCCTCACAGGTCAGCCTCGGAGAGGTTATAGGCCCCACAGGTCGGCCTCGGGCAGGTTATAGGCCTCACAGGTCAGCCTCGGGCAGGTTATAGGCCTCACAGGTCAGCCTCGGGCAGGTTATAGGCCTCACAGGTCAGCCTCGGAGAGGTTATAGGCCCCACAGGTCAGCCTCGGGCAGGTTATAGGCCTCACAGGTCAGCCTCAGGGAGGTTATAGGCCTCACAGGTCAGCCTCGGGGAGGTTATAGGCCCCACAGGTCGGCCTCGGGAGGTTATAGGCCCCACAGGTCAGCCTCAGGGAGGTTATAGGCCCCACAGGTCAGCCTCGGAGAGGTTATAGGCCTCACAGGTCAGCCTCGGAGAGGTTATAGGCCCCACAGGTCGGCCTCGGGCAGGTTATAGGCCTCACAGGTCAGCCTCGGGCAGGTTATAGGCCTCACAGGTCAGCCTCGGAGAGGTTATAGGCCTCACAGGTCAGCCTCGGGCAGGTTATAGGCCTCACAGGTCAGCCTCGGAGAGGTTATAGGCCTCACAGGTCAGCCTCGGAGAGGTTATAGGCCCCACAGGTCAGCCTCGGGCAGGTTATAGGCCTCACAGGTCAGCCTCGGAGAGGTTATAGGCCCCACAGGTCAGCCTCGGGCAGGTTATAGGCCTCACAGGTCAGCCTCGGGCAGGTTATAGGCCTCACAGGTCAGCCTCGGAGAGGTTATAGGCCTCACAGGTCAGCCTCGGAGAGGTTATAGGCCCCACAGGTCAGCCTCGGGCAGGTTATAGGCCTCACAGGTCAGCCTCGGAGAGGTTATAGGCCCCACAGGTCAGCCTCGGGGAGGTTATAGGCCTCACAGGTCAGCCTCGGGGAGGTTTAGGCCCACAGGTCAGCCTCGGGCAGGTTATAGGCCTCACAGGTCAGCCTCGGGCAGGTTATAGGCCCCACAGGTCAGCCTCGGGCAGGTTATAGGCCTCACAGGTCAGCCTCGGGCAGGTTATAGGCCTCACAGGTCAGCCTCGGGGAGGTTATAGGCCCCACAGGTCGGCCTCGGGGAGGTTATAGGCCCCACAGGTCAGCCTCGGGCAGGTTATAGGCCCCACAGGTCAGCCTCAGGGAGGTTATAGGCCTCACAGGTCAGCCTCGGGCAGGTTATAGGCCTCACAGGTCAGCCTCAGGGAGGTTATAGGCCTCACAGGTCAGCCTCGGGAGGTTATAGGCCCCACAGGTCGGCCTCGGGAGGTTATAGGCCTCACAGGTCAGCCTCAGGGAGGTTATAGGCCTCACAGGTCAGCCTCAGGGAGGTTATAGGCCCACAGGTCGGCCTCGGGGAGGTTATAGGCCTCACAGGTCAGCCTCAGGGAGGTTATAGGCCCACAGGTCGGCCTCGGGAGGTTATAGGCCCACAGGTCGGCCTCGGGGAGGTTATAGGCCTCACAGGTCAGCCTCGGGCAGGTTATAGGCCCCACAGGTCAGCCTCGGGGAGGTTATAGGCCTCACAGGTCAGCCTCTGGAGGTTATAGGCCCCACAGGTCAGCCTCGGGGAGGTTATAGGCCTCACAGGACAGCCTCAGGGAGGTTATAGGCCTCACAGGTCAGCCTCGGGGAGGTTATAGGCCTCACAGGTCAGCCTCAGGAGGTTATAGGCCTCACAGGTCAGCCTCAGGGAGGTTATAGGCCCACAGGTCGGCCTCGGGGAGGTTATAGGCCTCACAGGTCAGCCTCAGGGAGGTTATAGGCCCACAGGTCGGCCTCGGGGAGGTTATAGGCCCACAGGTCGCCTCGGGGGTTATAGGCCTCACAGGTCAGCCTCGGGCAGGTTATAGGCCCCACAGGTCAGCCTCGGGGAGGTTATAGGCCTCACAGGTCAGCCTCAGGGAGGTTATAGGCCCCACAGGTCAGCCTCGGGGAGGTTATAGGCCTCACAGGTCAGCCTCGGGGAGGTTATAGGCCTCACAGGTCAGCCTCAGGGAGGTTATAGGCCCCACAGGTCAGCCTCGGGCAGGTTATAGGTTTATAAAATATAAAATATATAAGAGTGAACCACACATGGGGGAAGAGCTTTATAAAGCGTGTAGAGTTATTCTTGTTCGGGTAAAACTTCATTTGGAGGAGCCTTTGGAGAGCATATTTTGTGGGGTCTTGAGAGTGGGGGATAATTGAGCAAGTTTACCCCTAAATTCCCACACTTTTACTCCATTTTCTGTCACGATATTGTGACGCTAACCTAGGACTTGGCTAGGCTAGGGTAGGCTAGGGTAGGGTAGGCTAGGGTAGGCTAGGCTAGGGTAGGGTAGGGTAGGGTAGGGTAGGCTAGGGTAGGCTAGGGTAGGGTAGGGTAGACTAGGCTAGGCTAGGGTAGGGTTGGCTAGGGTAGGCTAGGCTAGGGTAGGCTAGGCTAGGGTAGGTTAGGGTAGGGTAGGCTAGGGTAGGCTAGGCTAGGGTAGGCTAGGGTAGGCTAGGGTAGGTTAGGGTAGGGTAGGCTAGGGTAGGCTAGGGTAGGGTAGGCTAGGGTAGGCTAGGCTAGGCTAGGCTAGGGTAGGCTAGGGTAGGCTAGGGTAGGGTAGGCTAGGGTAGGCTAGGGTAGGGTAGGGTAGACTAGGCTAGGCTAGGGTAGGGTTGGCTAGGGTAGGCTAGGCTAGGGTAGGCTAGGCTAGGGTAGGTTAGGGTAGGGTAGGCTAGGGTAGGCTAGGCTAGGGTAGGCTAGGGTAGGCTAGGGTAGGCTAGGGTAGGTTAGGGTAGGGTAGGCTAGGGTAGGCTAGGGTAGGCTAGGGTAGGGTAGGCTAGGGTAGGCTAGGCTAGGGTAGGGTAGGCTAGGGTAGGGTAGGCTAGGGTAGGCTAGGGTAGGCTAGGGTAGGGTAGGCTAGGGTAGGCTAGGGTAGGCTAGGGTAGGGTAGGCTAGGGTAGGCTAGGGTAGGGTAGGGTAGGCTAGGCTAGGGTAGGCTAGGCTAGGCTAGGGTAGGCTAGGCTAGGGTAGGCTAGGCTAGGGTAGGCTAGGCTAGGCTAGGGTAGGGTAGGGTAGGGTAGGGTAGGGTAGGCTAGGGTAGGCTAGGCTAGGCTAGGCTAGGGTAGGCTTGGCTAGGGTAGGGTAGGGTAGGGTAAGCTAGGGTAGGGTAGGCTAGGCTAGGGTAGGCTAGGCTAGGGTAGGCTAGGCTAGGCTAGGGTAGGCTAGGCTAGGGTAGGCTAGGCTAGGGTAGGCTAGGGTAGGGTAGGCTAGGCTAGGCTAGGGTAGGGTAGGGTAGGCTAGGCTAGGGTAGGCTAGGGTAGGCTAGGCTAGGCTAGGCTAGGGTAGGGTAGGGTAGACTAGGCTAGGGTAGGGTAGGCTAGGGTAGGGTAGGCTAGGGTAGGCTAGGCTAGGGTAGGGTAGGGTAGGGTAGGCTAGGGTAGGCTAGGCTAGGCTAGGGTAGGGTAGGGTAGGCTAGGGTAGGCTAGGGTAGGCTAGGGTAGGGTAGGCTAGGGTAGGCTAGGGTAGGGTAGGCTAGGGTAGGCTAGGGTAGGGTAGGCTAGGGTAGGCTAGGGTAGGGTAGGGTAGGGTAGGCTAGGGTAGGCTAGGGTAGGGTAGGCTAGGGTAGGCTAGGGTAGGGTAGGCTAGGGTAGGCTAGGGTAGGCTAGGGTAGGGTAGGCTAGGGTAGGCTAGGGTAGGCTAGGGTAGGGTAGGCTAGGGTAGGGTAGGCTAGGGTAGGCTAGGGTAGGCTAGGCTAGGCTAGGGTAGGGTAGGGTAGGCTAGGCTAGGCTAGGGTAGGCTAGGGTAGGGTAGGGTAGGCTAGGCTAGGGTAGGGTAGGGTAGGCTAGGCTAGGGTAGGCTAGGCTAGGGTAGGGTAGGGTAGGCTAGGCTAGGGTAGGGTAGGCTAGGCTAGGCTAGGGTAGGGTAGGCTAGGCTAGGCTAGGCTAGGGTAGGCTAGGCTAGGCTAGGCTAGGGTAGGCTAGGCTAGGGTAGGCTAGGCTAGGCTAGGCTAGGGTAGGCTAGGCTAGGGTAGGCTAGGCTAGGGTAGGCTAGGCTAGGCTAGGGTAGGGTAGGCTAGGCTAGGCTAGGGTAGGGTAGGCTAGGCTAGGGTAGGCTAGGCTAGGCTAGGGTAGGCTAGGGTAGGCTAGGCTAGGGTAGGCTAGGCTAGGCTAGGGTAGGCTAGGCTAGGGTAGGCTAGGCTAGGCTAGGGTAGGCTAGGGTAGGCTAGGCTAGGCTAGGCTAGGGTAGGCTAGGGTAGGCTAGGCTAGGCTAGGGTAGGGTAGGGTAGGCTAGGGTAGGGTAGGCTAGGGTAGGCTAGGCTAGGCTAGGGTAGGCTAGGCTAGGGTAGGGTAGGCTAGGCTAGGGTAGGCTAGGCTAGGGTAGGGTAGGGTAGGCTAGGCTAGGGTAAGCTAGGCTAGGGTAAGCTAGGGTAGGCTAGGCAAGGCTAGGGTAAGCTAGGCTAGGGTAAGCTAGGCTAGGGTAAGCTAGGCTAGGGTAAGCTAGGGTAAGCTAGGCTAGGGTAGGCTAGGGTAGGGTAGGCTAGGGTAGGCTAGGGTAGGCTAGGCTAGGCTAGGGTAGGGTGGGGAAGGCTAGGGTAGGCTAGGCTAGGGTAGGCTAGGCTAGGCAAGGCTAGGCTTGGGTAGGCTAGGCTAGGGTAGGCTAGGCTAGGCAAGGGTAGGCAAGGGTAGGCTAGGGTAGGCTAGGCTAGGCTAGACTAGGCAAGGGTAGGCTAGGGTAGGCTAGGCTAGGGTAGGCTAGGCTAGGCTAGGGGAGGCTAGGGTAGGCTAGGCTAGGGTAGGCTAGGCTAGGTTAGGGTAGGCTAGGCTAGGGTAGGCTAGGGTAGGCTAGGGTAGGGTAGGCTAGGCTAGGCTAGGCTAAGGTAGGGTAGGCTAGGGTAGGCTAGGCTAGGCTAGGCAAGGGTAGGCTAGGGTAGGCTAGGCTAGGCAAGGGTAGGCTAGGGTAGGCTAGGCTAGGCTAGGGTAGGGTAGGCTAGGCTAGGGTAGGCTAGGGTAGGCTAGGCTAGGGTAGGCTAGGGTAGGGTAGGCTAGGCTAGGCTAGGCTAGGTTAGGGTAGGCTAGGCTAGGGTAGGCTAGGGTAGGCTAGGCTAGGGTAGGCTAGGCTAGGGTAGGCTAGGCTAGGCTAGGCTAGGTTAGGGTAGGCTAGGCTAGGCTAGGCTAGGCTAGGGTAGGCTAGGCTAGGGTAGGCTAGGGTAGGCTAAGCTAGGCTAGGGTAGGCTAAGCTAGGCTAGGGTAGGCTAAGCTAGGGTAGGCTAGGGTAGGTACACTCCGGGGGGGGGAGCATACCTCAGTGTACAGTCCTTGCACCGCTACTGTTCCTTATTCTCATATCAGATATAGACAAAAACACAAGTCACAGCTTCGTGTCATTCTTTACAGATGACACAAAAATCAGCATGAAAATTACCTCTGCTGAAGACATTGAAAAACTTCAAACAGATATTAACAAAGTTTTCGACTGGGCAGCAGAAAATAACATGATGTTTAACAGTGATAAATTTCAGGTACTCAGGTACGGCAAAAATGAGGATCTGAAACATAATACAGGGTACAAAACACAATCAAATCTTCCCATAGTAGAAAAACAGCATGTCAAGGATTTGGGAATAATGATGTCCGACGATCTAACGTTTAGGGAGCATAACCAAGCAAATATCGCATCAGCCAGAAAAATGATCGGATGGATTACGAGAACTTTCAAATCCAGGGATCCCATCACAATGCTTGTACTCTTCAAGTCACTTGTGTTGTCCCGTCTTGAGTACTGCTCAGTACTCACTTCCCCCTTCAGAGCAGGAGAGATTGCTGAAATAGAGGGAATACAGAGAACATATACGGCACACATAGACGAGATAAAACACCTAAATTATTGGGATCGTCTCAAAGCTCTCCAAATGTACTCTCTAGAAAGGAGACGAGAGAGATACCAAATATATACACATGGAAGATACTGGAGGGCCGGTCCCAAATCTACACAGTAAAATAACGACGTACTGGAGTGAACGATATGAAGAAATGCAGAATAGAACCAGTGAAGAGCAGAGGTACCATAGACACAATCAGAAACACACTGTATAAACATCAGAGGTCCGCGGTTCTTACCCAGAAAGCTGGGTCAACGCTCTGTGAAATTCTTAAGAACAAGCAAGAATTTTCGGGAGTTATTAAATGTCGTGGAGGAAAAGTGGCCTGCAGTTCATCTTGTGTTGCAGCATCGTGCAATGGGTGTATCCTGTTGCAACATGGCAAAGTAACGGCGGAAACTAGCGTGATAACAACGTGGTGGGCTGGAGGACAAAGTGGCCGTCCATCTTGGTTATCTTCCCACTTTGCCACCTTCCTCACTACCACTTAATTGGGAGCGATATTGTTAGTCTTGATCCTTAAGGCAGACATGAGCTGTTAGCTCCTTCGAGGATGTGTTCGGCGTCTAATGGACGTCTTGAAGTGTGTTTGGCGTCTAATGGACGTCTTGAAGTGTGTTTGGCGTCTAATGGACGTCTTGAAGTGTGTTTGGCGTCTAATGGACGTCTTGAAGTGTGTTCAGCGTCTAATGGACGTCTTGAAGTGTGTTTGGCGTCTAATGGACGTCTTGAAGTGTGTTTGGCGTCTAATGGACGTCTTGAAGTGTGTTTGGCGTCTAATGGACGTCTTGAAGTGTGTTTGGCGTCTAATGGACGTCTTGAAGTGTGTTCGGCGTCTAATGGACGTCTTGAAGTGTGTTTGGCGTCTAATGGACGTCTTGAAGTGTGTTTGGCGTCTAATGGACGTCTTGAAGGATGTGTTTAGCGTCTAATGGACGTCTTGAAGGTTGTGTTTAGCGTCTAATGGACGTCTTGAAGGATGTGTTTAGCGTCTAATGGACGTGTTGAAGGTTGTGTTTGGCGTCTAATGGACGTCTTGGAGGATGTATTTGGCTTCTAATGGACGTCTTGAAATGTGTTTGGCGTCTAATGGACGTCTTGGAGGTTGTGTTTGGCGTCTAATGGACGTCTTGAAGTGCGTTTGGCGTCTAATGGACGTCTTGGAGTGTGTTTGGCGTCTAATGGACGTCTTGAAGGTGTTGGCGTCTAATGAACGTCTTGAAGGTTGTTGGCGTCTAATGAACGTCTTGAAGGTTGTGTTTGGCGTCTAATGAACGTCTTGAAGGTTGTGTTTGGCGTCTAATGAACGTCTTGAAGGTGTGTTTGGCGTCTAATGGAACATTTCGAGACTGCGTTCGACGTCTAATGCAATGTTTAGAAGTCTGTCTTTAGCGTCTGAGAGAACGTTGGAACGTTCCACTGTGGGTGAACGGTCGACCACACAGTCACTCGGTAACTATGAGGTCGACCACAGTCACTCAGTAACTGTGAGGTCGACCACACAGTCACTCAGTAACTGTGAGGTCGACCACACAGTCACTTATTCACTACGAGGTCGACCACACAGTCACTCAGTAACTGTGAGGTCGACCACACAGTCACTCAGTAACTGTGAGGTCGACCACACAGTCACTCAGTAACTGTGAGGTCGACCACACAGTCACTCAGTAACTGTGAGGTCGACCACAGTCACTCAGTAACTGTGAGGTCGACAACACAGTCATCAGCAACTGTGAGGTCGACCACACAGTCACTCAGTCACTACGAGGTCGACCACACAGTCACTCAGTCACTACGAGGTCGACCACACAGTCACTCAGTCACTACGAGGTCGACCACACAGTCACTCAGTCACTACGAGGTCGACCACACAGTCACTCAGTCACTACGAGGTCGACCACACAGTCACTCAGTCACTACGAGGTCGACCACACAGTCACTCAGTCACTACGAGGTCGACCACACAGTCACTCAGTAACTGTGAGGTCGACCACACAGTCACTCAGTCACTACGAGGTCGACCACACAGTCACTACGAGGTCGACCACACAGTCACTCAGTCACTACGAGGTCGACCACACAGTCATTCAGTAACTGTGAGGTCGACCACACAGTCACTACGAGGTCGACCACACAGTCACTACGAGGTCGACCACAGTCACTCAGTAACTGTGAGGTCGACCACACAGTCACTCAGTCACTACGAGGTCGACCACACAGTCACTCAGTCACAACGAGGTCGACCACACAGTCACTCAGTAACTGTGAGGTCGACCACACAGTCACTCAGTCACTACGAGGTCGACCACACAGTCACTCAGTCACTACGAGGTCGACCACACAGTCACTCAGTCACTACGAGGTCGACCACACAGTCACTCAGTAACTGTGAGGTCGACCACACAGTCACTACGAGGTCGACCACACAGTCACTCAGTCACTACGAGGTCGACCACACAGTCACTCAGTAACTGTGAGGTCGACCACACAGTCACTCAGTAACTGTGAGGTCGACCACACAGTCACTCAGTAACTGTGAGGTCGACCACACAGTCACTCAGTAACTGTGAGGTCGACCACACAGTCACTCAGTCACTACGAGGTCGACCACACAGTCACTCAGTAACTGTGAGGTCGACCACACAGTCACTCAGTAACTGTGAGGTCGACCACACAGTCACTCAGTCACTACGAGGTCGACCACACAGTCACTCAGTAACTGTGAGGTCGACCACACAGTCACTCAGTCACTACGAGGTCGACCACACAGTCACTCAGTAACTGTGAGGTCGACCACACAGTCACTCAGTAACTGTGAAGTCGACCACACAGTCACTCAGTCACTACGAGGTCGACCACACAGTCACTCAGTCACTACGAGGTCGACCACACAGTCACTCAGTCACTACGAGGTCGACCACACAGTCACTCAGTCACTACGAGGTCGACCACACAGTCACTCAGTAACTGTGAGGTCGACCACACAGTCACTCAGTCACTACGAGGTCGACCACACAGTCACTCAGTCACTACGAGGTCGACCACACAGTCACTCAGTCACTACGAGGTCGACCACACAGTCACTCAGTCACTACGAGGTCGACCACACAGTCACTCAGTCACTACGAGGTCGACCACACAGTCACTCAGTCACTACGAGGTCGACCACACAGTCACTCAGTCACTACGAGGTCGACCGCACAGTCACTCAGTAACTGTGAGGTCGACTACACAGTCACTCAGTCACTACGAGGTCGACCACACAGTCACTCAGTCACTACGAGGTCGACCACACAGTCACTCAGTCACTACGAGGTCGACCACACAGTCACTCAGTAACTGTGAGGTCGACCACACAGTCACTCAGTCACTACGAGGTCGACCACACAGTCACTCAGTAACTGTGAGGTCGACCACACAGTCACTCAGTCACTACGAGGTCGACCACACAGTCACTCAGTAACTGTGAGGTCGACCACACAGTCACTCAGTCACTACGAGGTCGACCACACAGTCACTCAGTCACTACGAGGTCGACCGTATGAACAAGGTCGAGATGGACCAAGAGAAAGTCGACCTTTGTATTACTGAATTTGGACATAATCTAAAAGATTTTCTATTCATGTTGCTAATAAATGCCTGACCATCGTAAGCCTAATGCACGATATCTGAGAGCTAACACAGTACATATATTTACTATGTTAGCCCTAGGAATATATCAGTTCGCTTTTAACTTAACTAATTTTCAGAATTTATAAAATGAATAATACCAAATTATACTATTTAATTGTTCTATCTATATATATATTACTCTATATATAACCAAATATATAACCAAATTCTACTATTTATATATAACAGTAATAACCTTGAGTTGTGAAAATTCCGAGCTTGTAAACTGTTCGATAAATGTAAACAAAGGCGCTCTCATTAAGACAAGATGTACAGGTTTCGTAAGAGGTTGTGTAAATAATTTATATATGCTGGTAGCGGTCAGCGCCCTGCCTCAAGTCCCACTATTGACAAGGGCCAGACTTTTACCAGAGACAAACACCTTACGATTAAAGCCTTTCTCAGATGGCGGAGAAAAGGCATATAATCCTTCTCCAACTCTCATCACCTCTCCCACCTGTGTGTAAAACTAGTAGGGTAAGGCTTACCATGAACTATGGGAAGGGAAAGCTCTCAGCCAGCTAACAGGAGTCAGCAGTCGTCTGCTCCTGTACCCACCTGTGTGTAAAACTAGTAGGGTAAGGCTTACCATGAACTATGGGAAGGGAAAGCTCTCAGCTACTAACAGGAGTCAGCAGTCGTCTGCTCCTGTACCCTCCTGTGTGTAAAACTAGTAGGGTAAGGCTTACCATGAATATGGGAAGGGAAAGCTCAGCCTGCTAACAGGAGTCAGCAGTCGTCTGCTCCTGTACCCTCCTGTGTGTAAAACTAGTAGGGTAAGGCTTACCATGAACTATGGGAAGGGAAAGCTCTCAGCCAGCTAACAGGAGTCAGCAGTCGTCTGCTCCTGTACCCACCTGTGTGTAAAACTAGTAGGGTAGGCTTACCATGACTATGGGAAGGGAAAGCTCTCAGCCAGCTAACAGGAGTCAGCAGTCGTCTGCTCTGTACCCACCTGTGTGTGTAAAACTAGTAGGGTAAGGCTTACCATGAACTATGGGAAGGGAAAGCTCTCAGCCAGCTAACAGGAGTCAGCAGTCGTCTGCTCCTGTACCCTCCTGTGTGTAAACTAGTAGGGTAAGGCTTACCATGAACTATGGGAAGGGAAAGCTCTCAGCCACTAACAGGAGTCAGCAGTCGTCTGCTCCTTACCCTCCTGTGTGTAAAAACTAGTAGGGTAAGGCTTACCATGAACTATGGGAAGGGAAAGCTCTCAGCCAGCTAACAGGAGTCAGCAGTCGTCTGCTCCTGTACCCTCCTGTGTGTAAAACTAGTAGGGTAAGGCTTACCATGAACTATGGGAAGGGAAAGCTCTCAGCCAGCTAACAGGAGTCAGCAGTCGTCTGCTCCTGTACCCATGTGTGTAAAACTAGTAGGGTAAGGCTTACCATGAGCTATGGGAGGGAAAGCTCTCAGCCAGCTAACAGGAGTCAGCAGTCGTCTGCTCCTGTACCCTCCTGTGTGTAAACAAATTGTACTCACCCGTTGCGGGGACTTCAGCCTTGTTGACACAGACAGCTGTAAAGCGGTCCTGCAGGAGGCAGACTTCTCGCCTCCCACACCGCAGCAGCCCACACAGCGCGTCTGAAACAGTGCAGGTTATAGTGAACACACAGTACTACTGGTCCCTCACAGTCACTGTACTAACACACAGTACTACTGGTCCCTCACAGTCACTGTACTAACACAGTACTGCTGGTCCCTCACAGTCACTGTACTAACACACAGTACAACAGTCCCTCACAGTCACTGTACTAACACACAGTACTGCTGGTCCCTCAGTCACCGTACTAACACACAGTACTGCTGGTCCCTCACAGTCACTGTACTAACACACAGTACTACTGGTCCCTCACAGTCACTGTACTAACACACAGTACAGCTGGTCCCTCACAGTCACTGTACTAACACACAGTACTGTTGGTCCCTCACAGTCATTGTACTAACACACATACTACTGGTCCCTCACAGTCACTGTACTAACACACAGTACAACAGTCCCTCACATTCACTGTACTAACACACATACTACTGGTCCCTCACAGTCACTGTACTAACACACAGTACAACAGTCCCTCACAGTCACTGTACTAACACACAATACTACGGGTCCCTCACAGTCACTGTACTAACACACAGTACAACAGTCCCTCACAGTCACTGTACTAACACACAATACTACTGGTCCCTCACAGTCACTGTACTAACACACAGTACAACAGTCCCTCACAGTCACTGTACTAACACACAATACTACGGGTCCCTCACAGTCACTGTACTAACACACAATACTACAGTCCCTCACAGTCACTGTACTAACACACAGTACTACGGGTCCCTCACAGTCACTGTACTAACACACAGTACAACTGTCCCTCAGTCACTGTACTAACACACAGTACTGCTGGTCCCTCACAGTCACTGTACTAACACACAGTACTACTGGTCCCTCACAGTCACTGTACTAACACACAGTACTACTGGTCCCTCACAGTCACTGTACTAACACACAGTACTGCTGGTCCCTCACAGTCACTGTACTAACACACAGTACTGCTGGTCCCTCACAGTCACTGTACTAACACACAGTACTACGGTCCCTCACAGTCACTGTACTAACACACAGTACTGCTGGTCCCTCACAGTCACTGTACTAACACACAGTACTGCTGGTCCCTCACAGTCACTGTACTAACACACAGTACTACTGGTCCCTCACAGTCACTGTACTAACACACAGTACAACAGTCCCTCACAGTCACTGTACTAACACACAGTACAACAGTCCCTCACAGTCACTGTACTAACACACAGTACTGCTGGTCCCTCACAGTCACTGTACTAACACACAGTACTGCTGGTCCCTCACAGTCACTGTACTAACACACAGTACTGCTGGTCCCTCACAGTCACTGTACTAACACACAGTACTGCTGGTCCCTCACAGTCACTGTACTAACACACAGTACTGCTGGTCCCTCACAGTCACTGTACTAACACACAGTACTGCTGGTCCCTCACAGTCACTGTACTAAACACAGTACTGCTGGTCCCTCACAGTCACTGTACTAACACACAGTACAACTGGTCCCTCACAGTCACAGTCACTGTACTAACACACAGTACTACTGGTCCCTCACAGTCACTGTACTAACACACAGTACAACAGTCCCTCACAGTCACTGTACTAACACACAGTACTGCTGGTCCCTCACAGTCACTGTACTAACACACAGTACTGCTGGTCCCTCACAGTCACTGTACTAACACACAGTACTACTGGTCCCTCACAGTCACTGTACTAACACACAGTACAACTGGTCCCTCACAGTCACTGTACTAACACACAGTACACTGGTCCCTCACAGTCACTGTACTAACACACAGTACTGCTGGTCCCTCACAGTCACTGTACTAACACACAGTACTGCTGGTCCCTCACAGTCACTGTACTAACACAATACTACTGGTCCCTCACAGTCACTGTACTAACACACAGTACAACAGTCCCTCACAGTCACTGTACTAACACACAATACTACTGGTCCCTCACAGTCACTGTACTAACACACAGTACTGCTGGTCCCTCACAGTCACTGTACTAACACACAGTACTACTGGTCCCTCACAGTCACTGTACTAACACACAGTACAACAGTCCCTCACAGTCACTGTACTAACACACAATACTACTGGTCCCTCACAGTCACTGTACTAACACACAGTACAACAGTCCCTCACAGTCACTGTACTAACACACAATACTACTGGTCCCTCACAGTCACTGTACTAACACACAGTACTACTGGTCCCTCACAGTCACTGTACTAACACACAGTACAACAGTCCCTCACAGTCACTGTACTAACACACAGTACAACAGTCCCTCAGTCACTGTACTAACACACAGTACTGCTGGTCCCTCACAGTCACTGTACTAACACACAGTACTGCTGGTCCCTCACAGTCACTGTACTAACACACAGTACTGCTGGTCCCTCACAGTCACTGTACTAACACACAGTACTGCTGGTCCCTCACAGTCACTGTACTAGCACACAGTACTGCTGGTCCCTCACAGTCACTGTACTAACACACAGTACTGCTGGTCCCTCAGTCACTGTACTAAAACACAGTACTGCTGGTCCCTCACAGTCACTGTACTAACACACAGTACTACTGGTCCCTCACAGTCACACATTACAAATAAAACTAGTGAACTTGGAGAGTGGGTACTAGAAGAAAAACCAGACATAATAGCACTCACAGAAACAAAGCTAACGAAAATCATAACAAATGCAGTGTTTCCACAGGGCTACTATGTAGTGAGGAAAGAGAGAGAAGGGAGAGGAGGTGGTGGTGTGGCTTTGCTACTAAGAGAAGGTTGGAGTTTCGAAGAGATGGTAATTCAGAACTGTGAAGGTTTCAGGGACTACATATCAGGCACCATTGCAACTGGAGGACAGAAAATTATAATAGTAGTCATATATAACCCCCCACCGAATGACAGAAGACCCAGACAGGAATATGATAGAAACAACATGGCCACCATCAATATAATAGAGAGAGCAGCTTCTGTGGCTAGCAGGAACGGATCCAGACTTCTAATCATGGGAGACTTCAACCATGGGAAGATAGATTGGGGGAACAGAGACCCACACGGAGGCCCAGACACGTGGAGAGCTAAGCTGCTGGATGTGGCAACAAGAAACTTTCTAAGTCAACACGTCAAGGGACCGACAAGAATGAGAGGAGGGGATGAACCAGCCTTGCTGGATTTGATATTTACCCTAAATGAGTCGGATATAAGGGAAGTTAAGTTGGAAGCCCCCTTGGAATGAGTGATCATAGTGTATTGAGCTTTGAGTACCTGGTTGAGCTAGGAATTATCACCCCCAAAAAAGAACTGGGAACCAAAGGGCTGGCGTACAGAAAGGGAAACTATGAGGAGATGAATAAATTCCTATGGGATATACATTGGGACACAGAACTCGGAACCAAGTCCGTACAAGACATGATGGACTATGTCACCCAAAAATGTCAGGAGGCTGTAAGCAGGTTTGTCCCAGCCCAACAGGAAAAAACAGAGAAGCAAAGGAAGAATCCGTGGTTTAATAGGGAATGTATGAAAGCAAAGGAGCTGAACAAAAGGGCATGGAGGAACTTCCGTAATAACAGAACACCAGAAAGTAGAGAGAGATACCAGAGAACCAGGAACGAGTATGTCAGTGTGAGAAGAGCAGCTGAGAAAAGGTATGAAAATGATATAGCTAATAAAGCCAAGACTGAACCAAAGCTACTACACAGTCACATCAGGAGGAAGACAACAGTGAAGGAACAGGTGATTAAACTTAGGGTGGGCGAGGACAGGTACACAGAGAATGACAAAGAGGTGTGTGAAGAACTCAACAAAAGGTTCCAGGAGGTCTTTACAATAGAACAGGGAGATATCACGGCGCTGGGAGAGGTGGCAGCAAACCAGGTGACCTTGGATAGGTTCGAAATTACAAGAGATGAGGTCAAAAAGCACCTATTGGAGCTGGATGTGAGAAAAGCTGTTGGGCCGGATGGAATCTCGCCATGGGTATTGAAAGGGTGTGCAGGAGCACTTTGCTTACCACTCTCCATAGTGTATAGTAAGTCACTGGAAACGGGGGACCTACCAGAAATATGGAAGACTGCTAATGTAGTACCAATATACAAAAGGGTGACAGACAAGAGGCACTGAACTACAGGCCAGTGTCCTTAACTTGTATACCATGCAAGGTGATGGAGAAGATTGTGAGAAAAAACTAGTAACACATCTGGAGAGAAGAGACTTCGTGACAACCCATCAACATGGGTTCAGGGAGGGTAAATCTTGCCTTACAGGCTTGATAGAATTCTACGATCAGGTGACAAGAATTAAGCAAGAAAGAGAAGGGTGGGCGGACTGCATTTTTTGGACTGTCGGAAAGCCTTTGACACAGTACCCAAAAAGGTTGAT